>LPNX010324088.1:13742-37354 GCA_001517045.1 Pseudotsuga menziesii | reverse complement strand
GCCAAGAATCAGTCCAACAGCATAACAATACCTTCAATGTTCTCTCCTCAACCATGGCTATGAGCTCATATTTATAGGGCTTTAATGGATAGAGATGGTTGATAAATTAGTGGATGAGGTGGCCTCTAAGATCCTAGGATGAGGGATCTCAAGCTCAACCAACCCACAGTAGTAGGGATAAGGGATATCTCGAGGCTTATCATTTAGAAGCCTCAAGAAACTTCTCTTTTTCCCTTTTTACCCAAGGTATCGTGCTTCTCCTTCTATGACAGAGCGGTTCTGGTAATAACCGCTTATGGACCAAGGGTGACAGGCGGTGGCACCGCTTGTGGACAACCGATGAAAAGCGGTGCGAATAGGGGTACCGCTCCTAGATAAGGGAGCATGAGCAGTGCTGGGAATTTGTATGACAGACTGATAAAAAACCATTTAGTCTTCACTCCAGAGGCTGGGATTTAGGGCAAGTAGGTATGTCAAAGGTCTTATCACATGATGGTGACAAGATTTTGGTATAACATGAAAAGGTTCCCTTTCCTGAATTAGTACCACGAGGAGGAGTTACCCAAAACTAAGGAGTGGAGCCATGAAGAGCACATGGAGGCACACTAATGCATAAAAGGGGTTACAAAACATCAAGGGGGTTGAAATAGGTGAGATAGGGCATCCAATGGGGTCATAAATATCATGGAAGCACAAAAATGGGATCATCAATGCATGGTGTAAGAGTGGAAGCTAGAAAATAGCTTACAACCCTAAAAATCTAGGAAAATGGCTAATAAATGACCATAAACACATAAATGTGAGAGAATATTTTCCCAAGGAGGTTTCCCTATGAAATATGGGCCAACTAAGGTGTGCACAATATGAAAATATATCTCCATAGTCCATAATTATTGAGAATAGGGTTTGTTTCTACAAGGTTTTGGTGACGAACATTCTTAATCTCACCAAGGTGCAAATATGAATTAGGATGGAAAAAGTTAAGTCAATAATAAGTTATAAGGTGCTAGGGATTTCCCCATTCCCCCTCACTTTGTGGAATCCATGGTCCCTCATACTCTTTTAGTTTCCTTTGTTGAGCCAGTTGTTTATTTAATCAATCAATAACCACATTCAAAGATAGTAGAGATTCTAAGAATAACATTAACATTAATAATAGTGTCAAAGTACAAGGTCATGTTATCAAAAATCAATAATAAGTCCTTAATTAAATTAATCATTAAAAGGAGCAAAATTCCACAATCATATAAAATATCATAAGTCCATAATGCAAGAGAACATAAGTCACATGAAGGATCATAAATCCGAGGCTTAACAACTAGGGTATTACATCTCCCTCCCCCTTAAACAATGCATCGTCCTCGATGCATATTACATACATGCCGCAAAATTTCAATATAGATGAGGGTATGCTTCCCTCATGGTATCCTCCAGCTCCCAAGTGCCATCCTCAGGACTGTAATGGGTCCATTGGACCTTTACCTTCCCGATTTCTCGATTCTGAAGCAGCTTGACCTTGCTGCCAAAAATGGAAACACGTTGTACCAGAAAATCCTTTTCCAGTTCCACCTATATAATAATCCATTCAATCACATGATTAGTACCATGTTCATACACATATCTCTATATCAATAAAGAAAATAAAAGCATTCTAATTACCTGGATCACATTCCAATCAATTACATGGTTAGTATCAGGTATATACTTTTTCAATAAAGACACATGAAACACATTATGTACTCTAATGCAAGAGGGTAGGGCCAACTCATAAGCAATATGTCCTATCTTAGCTAAGACCTCAAAAGTTCCACAATATCTATCAGCTAGCTTGGAGCAATTTCCCAAGTTTAAGGAACTCTTCTTGGGTCTGACTTTCAAAAACACATGATTCCCAACTTGAAACTGTCTGGTGGTCCTGTTCTGATCTGCATAACATTTTTTCCTGTCTTGAGCTACGTTTAGATTCTTCTTTATATTAACCATTTGATCCTCCATGTCCTTTAATAATTCTGGTCCAACAATGACTCTATCCGTTGGGTTATCCTAACTAATGGGAGTTTTACACTTCCTTCCATACATGGCCTCGAGCTCATCTTCAAAGAGGAATGATATCCATTATTATAAAAAAATTCCACCAACTGTAATAATCCTCCCACTTAGATGGATGATCCATCACATACATCCTTAGCTTATCTTCAATTACTTGGTTAATTCTTTCTGTTTGTCCATCTGTCTAAGGGTGGTATGTTGTACTCATGTTTAGACTTGTACCAAACCCTTCAAACAATCCTTTCCAAAAGTTAGAAGTAAATTTTGAATCTCTATCTGATACTATAGCCTTCAGAATACCATGCAATCTGCCTACTTATCTCATGTAAATATTTTCAATGTTAGTTGCTTTGTGAGTTGTCTTTACTGGAATGAAGTGTGTTTCCTTAGTCAACCTATCTACCACAACCATGATCACATCATTTTTAAATCTCGTCCTAGGTAACTTGGTGATGAAATCCATCATCACTACATCCCATTTCCATTCTGGTATAGGCAAGGGTTGCAACAATCTCGCTGGGTGTCGATGCTCAACTTTAACTTTCTAGCATTCCATGCACCTAGCTAGATATTCTGCAACATAATTCTTCATCCCTGGCCAATAGTGTCATTTCCTTACTGCTGCTACTATTTTCTGATGACCTGAATGTCTGACATAAGGGACATCATGTGTTTCCTTCATAACCATCTTGCTTATATCTCCAACATCAGGCATAAAAAATCTATCTCTGTTCATGAGTATCCCATTTTCTTTAAACTTATACTTATAAAATTTATGTGGAATTTTCTGTTGTTTCAACGCTTCTTTCACCTGAGAATCCTTTGATGAACCTTCGGTAGTATCCATATCACCCCATGAAGGATTTGACTTCTGATACATTCTTAGGTGTTGACCATTCCATAATGGATCTTATCTTATCAGGATCTACTGTAACACCTTCTTCATATATGATATGCCCTAGGTAGTGGATTCTTCCTTGATAAAATGAACAGTTGCTTAATTTGGCATACAACTGATGTTCTCTAAGCACTTGCATTACTAGTATTAGATGTTCTTCATGCTCTTCTTTTGTCTTGGAATAGATAAGGATGTCATGCAAGAATACAATCACAAACTTATCTAAGTACTTTATGAAGACTCCATTCATTAAATACATGAATTCTGCAGGTGCATTTGTTAAACCAAAAGGTATTACTGTGAACTCATAGTGTCCATACCTTGTTCTGAATGTTGTCTTACTGACATCCTCATTCTTAATTCTAATTTGGTGGTATCCCGACCTCAAATCTATTTTTGAAAACACCTTGGCTCCTCTCAGTTGATCAAACAAGTCATCAATTCATGGTAAGGGGTACTTTGTTTTTAACCGATGCTTTGTTCAATTGTCTATAATCTATGTAAAGTCTTAGAGTTCCATCTTTCTTCTTCACAAATAACACATGAGCTCCCCAAGGTGAAACACTGGGCCTTATGTAACCTTTCTTTAGTAGATCCTCTAATTGCATTTGTAATTTCTTTAACTATGGAGTACTCATTCTATAAGGTGCTTTAGATGAAGGTACTGTTCTCGGCACCAAGTCGATAGAAAAAATCAATGTCCCTTTTAGGAGGTATTCCTGGCGATTCTTGAAATATATCTACAAAATTTGTAGTATTGGATAATCCTGCAACTCTGGCTCTTTTCCTTCTTTTGATTCTTCCACATGAATTTCATATAATTGGCATCCCTTTCTAAGACATTTCTTCAATTGCAGAGCTGTGATCTGCCTCAGGGATATGGGTTTAGGTATTCATTTTATTGTCACTTGGTTCTCTTCTTCATCCAAACAAGTATAAGTTTTATTGTGGAAATCCAAAACTACATGGTGTGCATCCAACCAATCCATGCCAATCAATACATCATATGACCCCAAGGGTATGATGTTTAAGTCTTCAAAGGTTTTCATTCCATTCATTTCTCAAGGACACACATTTACAAATTCAGTGATTTTCCTCTTGGCTCTTGTATCTAGCTGTACTAGACTTGCTGTTTCAAGTTTACTTTTCTTTAAATGACATTCCTCAACAATATTAGGTGAAATGTAACTATTGCTGGCTCCCGAATCAATCAAAATAGTTATGGTTTTATTATCAATCTTACCTGCTACTTCAATCATTCAGGATTGGTGGTCAGCTTGCCTCCCATCTAGGGATTCATAGATCCTTTGAACACTTCCACCTACATCTCCAACATTTGAAGCCTCTTGAATTTTGTGAATGTTACTTTTCTTACGCGGGCACTGACTGGAAAAGTGATTTTCCTTGCATATCCAACATTCCATAGCTGGTCTTTTCCGTGAAGGATATTCCTTTCACTGCCCTTATTGGTAATAATTATTGTTTCTGAACTTTGAAGGCTGGAAACCTTTCTTTCTTTTCTCCTGCTTGTTATTCTTCATATCGTTCCAATTCTTCTGATATGGGGCCTTGCTCTTATTTTGTTCATATAAGTGTTTTACCTTCCAGATGGCATCCTTAAGGTTCTTTGGTCTATCATACTGGATTTTATCTCTATAAGATTCAGGAAGGCCACTTAGGAACCTTTGAATCTTTACTTTCTCATCTTTGATGAAGTCCGCATAGTTAAAAAATTCTAGAAACTTTTTCTCATAGGCCTCCATAGTCATCCTTCGCAACTTAAGCTCAAATAATTCCTCCATCTTCTTGTCATAGTAGTGCTCAAAGAGGTATTCTTTCTGAAAGTATTTCTTAAACTTCGTCCAAGATATTTTGTCTTCATCGATGTCTTTCAATTTAATCAGTTGATCCCACCAAATAGATGCTTTACCTTGCAGATGGTATATGGATACTCTTGCCTCCATATTAGGTGTATACTGATGCAACTGGAAGAATATCATACATCCTATCAACCATGCTTCAACATCTTATGATTTCTTTACTTCTCCATCAAAAATTGGGGGCTTGATTCTTCTTAACTCTCCTACTAGTTCATCCCGGGTAAACCTCCTCTTCTTGTATCTCACGGAGATTTTTTAGGACTGCTCTCTGTACTGCTTGATGAATACCCCTTCTTTCTCTCTGAGTGATAAGGTCTCCTTGAATATGATCTAGACCTCACATAACCTCTTTTATGACTCTTTTCAGTGGATCTTTGGATGGTATTCAATGATTTTAGATCATTCATAATCTTCTCTTGGATATGAATTATTATTTCATTATCCTCTCTACACTTCCTCACTGAATCCTCCAAGCTTAACGGTTCACTACTCATATTATGTTTGGTTGACCTTCTTCTCTCAACAAAATACTCTTCAGGACTATATGGTCTCCGTCCTTCCTCAATATCCATCCCCAATCTCTGACTTCCTACTGTTAAAATTTTACTTGTTGAATACTTAGTCTTCACAGGTTTGATTAAAATATCAATTGTAGTCACACCGCTTGCTCAATCAATCACTGGGAACTACAATGTGTTCATTAATAATATTATGTTAGGAGACTACACATTAGCATAAGTTCATTATCATTAAAAATAACCACTTTTCTTCTTGTTTAGAAAGTAACTAGCCAACATTTATAAGTTACAATCTACCTAGTTGGACAAGGGACGGGGTAGAAATCCTTCTAAGATTTCTCCTTATTGGATAAAATTCAGGTCCATACATATCCCAATATAACAGTTTAATTAACTAAATCACATGCGAAATTATATTAAGGTGCATGCATCCAATCTATCTAATGCAAGTGCATGCTTACAAGGTGACTTGAAACTTCACAGAAGGCCCAACAGCCACAATGTTGAAACCTTAAGCTCTGATACCATTTGTGATGTCCCTAACCTTGAGGTAAGGACAAAGGTGCTAAAATTAAGACTAGCTAAGGTTTAATAACAATGGATATAGATAAATTACTATTGATCTGACTAACCATCCACCCAAATAAATTAAATTCTAGAGATTCAATTATAACTAAAGTTTGCGACATTTAATTACGCCACTTAATTAAATAATTAATTGTGACACTCAATTAATAATTTCCAAAGTGCAAGCTAAAGCTCATAATTGAAACAAGAACATCAATAATACATGATAAACATCATATTTGTTGTGAATAGCTAATTTATGTATTTTGGGTTTGTTTGATAGCATAGTTTATAAATAACTAAGTATTGATGCCATTGATTATTTGCAAATTAATCTACTTTTTCGGTGTTATTATGTGTGTGTTGTTAGTGAGCATAAAAATTAAGGAAAACCACATATCATGGAGCATACATAGGCTGCAATATGCAACCACACCGAAACCATAGAAAACAAGAACACTGGCTGCAACTACAGCCCTCAAAATCGGCTCCCGATGACTGCCCCTACAAACATCTCTCACTAATAAAAATTAGATCGTATGCCTACCATCCTCCAGCCATCAATTAA
The DNA here is from genome assembly GCA_001517045.1 of Pseudotsuga menziesii. Lineage (NCBI taxonomy): Eukaryota > Viridiplantae > Streptophyta > Pinopsida > Pinales > Pinaceae > Pseudotsuga > Pseudotsuga menziesii. Next base: position 30,874 of record LPNX010324088.1, on the reverse strand, counting down.
TTTTACATATAGAATGCATCTCTCATCCTCAGATATGCAACTCAGATCAATCATGCAACAAAATGATTTACAATAAAATGACAGGTGCGCTCATCTTGTCACCGGAAAGCTATCAGAAAAAAACAAACATATCTTGGTCATCCGGAAAGATTTTTCAATGAAACGAAAGGTGTTGTTCACTGGAAAGGATGCTTTGGATGCAATGGAACAGGTCTTGTAACAAAAAAATAATAATAGATGGTTGAACCAGATCATATGGTTGCGCCCCTCTCAATAAAATAGAGCCAAAATTGCAATTTCTTGTTATGAAGAAGAAGAATAGAAAGAAGGCAACGAGAATAGAAACTAAATTCCATAATATATGAGATCCATCCTTCCTCCATACAGATCCTGACATTCAATACATGAACACTCAAAAACCAATCAACCATCATTGCACATATACCAAATAAAATAATGTAATGAAAACATAACATAAGAGAAATACTTTTCTCAAATATAAGCAATTGGTTGCAGCAAGACAACTTTCCTCCCAGCCGTAGACACCGTCAAGCCTTCCTCGCTTGAACAAGTCACCCTCGAGATGAGACCATGGATCCATGGGTAGTGTGTGGCTTAGTCTCACTACTCTCGAAACTACCTCTTTCGAGAGACACAACGCTTCCCACTACTACTTTCATGTCCGTCTCCACTGCCTATGGGATGTGACCTAGCTCGCCATTCCCATTTCCTGGATTTTTGTGTGAGAATATGGGCTAGTAGAGTGTTATAATGGAAGAAAGGGAACAAATAGACTCGCTCTAAGTCTCAACACACTCTCAATAATATCAACATTCCCAACACGGTTTGATAGCATCACATGGTTTAAAGCTCAAGATTAACTTCAACAAGGAGATGGCACATGTATTTATAACATAAGGAGGACCACTCAAACCCAAATGGATAAAACCAAATTAGAGAGAGGTAAGGCTTAGGATTCATCATGGATAATTAACTGGAATTATTGGAGTGGTGGCTTAGTGAAAAGATTCCCTTTCCCGAATTAGCACCATGAGGAGGAGTTACCCAAATCTAAGGAGTGGAGCCATGAATAGCACATGGAGGCACACTAATGCATAAAAGGGGTTAGAAAACATCAAGGAGGTCGAAATAGGTGAGATAGGGAATCCAATGGGTCATAAATATCATGGAAGCACAAAAATAGGATCATTAATGCATGGTGTAAGAGTGGAAGCTAGAAAATAGCTTACAACCCTAAAAAACTAGGAAAATGGCTCATAAATGACCATAAACACATAAATGTGAGGGAATATTTTCCCAAGGGGGGTTCCCTATGGAATATGGGCCAACTAAGGTGTTCAAAATATGCAAAAATATCTCCATAGTGCATAATTCTTGAGATTAGGGTTTGTTGTACAAGGTTTGGGTGACAAACATTATTAATCTCACCAAGGTGCAAATATGAATTGGGATGGACAAATTTAAGTCAACAATAAGTTATAAGGTGCTAGGGATGTCCCCATTCCCCCTCACTTTGTGGAATCCATGGTCCCCCATACTCTTTTATTTTCCTTTGTTGAGCCAGTTGTTTATTTAATCAATCATTAACAACATTCAAAGATAGCGTAGATTCTAGTAATAACATTAACATTAATAATAGCGTCAAAGTAGAAGGTCATGTTATCAAACATTAAGAATAAGTCCTTAATTAAATTAATCATGAAAAGGAGAAAAATTCCACAATCATATAAAATATCATGTCCATAATTCCAAAGAACATAAGTCACATGAAGGATCATAAGTCTGGGGCTTAACAACTAGGGTATTACAATGCAAGTGTAGTTAGTGGCAGTTAACCTGAACTAGTGTTCCCCACACTCTAGTAACTTGTACATGTGGCCCAATTAGGCCATGTGGACCCAATGATGCTAGTGACTAAATATAGACTGAAAAGACTCATAATTTAGACATGATTGACCAAATTGGACAAGGGAGGATTATAATCCTAACACCCCCCCTGAATGCTAACTTGGACAATTTGTGGGCCCTGGTAAAAAAGACCAAAGGTCACCCATTACAGCTAAAGCAAAGTAATTGATTAATACAAGGAACTGGGGATAAAACCACATGGGAAAAAATCCCCCCCTCTAACTAAGCAAGTAGAATCAGGATTCAAGTTTGAAAAACTTGAAAATATGTTGTTGTAACCTTCATCTCTGTGGTGTAGCGAAGAAACATGCATGATGTTCTGTGCACAGGTATCCTGGGTCCTGGCATGTAGACTTCTCCATATTCTCCCAAAATGATGATGGAAGGAAGGAGGAATGTAACCTTTGCCTCTTTTAGGATGAAGAGGTGTATGATCCACTCTATTTTTCTGAAGGCAGTGTAGCTGATCAGACCTTTTCATGTAGCATCTCACAGGGATTTTGTTGCATCTCTCTGAAGGAGGTGAGATTGCATGACATAACGCAAGATTCTTTGTTTGCTTTGTGTCATATGGATTTCCAGTCATATTCCTAGCTTCCCGCTTGGGAGTAGGGACTGGATATGGATTTGAATCACCTTGAATCTCAATCTTATAAACTGATACAGCTGGTTCTGTAATACTAGTGGAAACTGCAAAAGAAGTAGATGAAATGTTTTTACCTCCCATTTCAAGTGGCAACTGAGAGTGCACTGGTTCTGAAAATGGCAGGGAGTGTGAGAATTCATATGCCTTTGAGGCATGATTTGCAGCACCCTTCGCTATGATGTTCCCAGTAGAGATATTTGTGATATCCAGTGAGTTAGGACCAAATATTACTTGCTTTGGAGAGCTAGTGTGAGTCATCTGGTATACAGATAATAGATTTGCAGCTAAGGAGGGAACATAAAGCACATATTTGAACTTTCCATGTTCAAGCTTGATAGAACCCTTCCCTTTGGCTCGAATTTGATTGTAATTACCCATTTGAATACTAGGGTCATCAGAGGACTGTAAATAAGAGAATGATTCTCTCGATGCAACCATATGATTGGAAGCTCCAGAATCAATGAGAAAGGCATGTGCTGTTGAACAACTAGCCTTCAGTGCATGGAATCTCTCATCATGTTCTTCAGTTTCTTCTCTATGGCTAGCAGGTACAATGAAGTTATGTTTCTCTAAAAGAACAATCATTTCAACAATTCATTAGAGGAAATTTGGGGTCTAAAATGGGCCTAATAAGAAAACATGCCAACAATAAATTTTGTGAGTTGGAATTCAAGAACCAATAGAATTTCAATAAAATGAGTCAACCATAATGGTTGAATTGACATATTTGTCATAAAAGAAAACTACTTTTTTTATTCGTATTTTCGACATATCTCCTTGTTTTTTTACTCAAATTCCGAGCGGGAGAGCTCGTTGGATGTGGAATTTAATTCCACATCCAACGAGTACCCACACTACATACTTTTGACAGACCTCGCTACCCCAAAAACAATAAATACCTGAAAAAGTGATGATGATGTCATCATCACATTTTCAAGTATTTCTTGTTTTTGGGGGTAGCAGGGTCTGTCAAAAGTATGTAGTGTGGGTACTCGTTGGATGAAAAATTAAATTCCACATCCAACGAGCTCTCCCGCTCGGAATTTGAGTAAAAACACAAGGAGATATGTCAAAAATACGAACAAAAAAAGTAGTTTTTTTCATTCTTCCCCCAAAATTAATAACTATTATTTTATGATTTTAATTATTATTTTATTATTTTCCTTAGGAGGCCCATTTTAGACCTCAAATTTCCTCTAATGGTTCTTCTCATACAAGATATTTCTAGATGAAAGCCCCTTTCACAGTAAGAACAAAGGGTCTTTCCTTTGCCATTCTTCTTGCTTCTCCTTGAACCCGAGGGCTGATCTCACTGTTCTTTCTCCACAGGAGGCTCATTATTCTGCTTCCCTTTACCATTCGTAACCTTAGTTCCTCCAACAACCAATGCTTGATATTTGGAAGATCGAATGATCGCCATTTGGATCAACTTGTCATGCTCATTGGTGAGAGATTCAATGAAGGCATTAAGAGTTGACATCTTCCAATTTGGTGTAGTGAGCTTCCCGGAATGAAAGGATGATACAAAGACTGAGTAGTCTGCACCAAGTTTTGATAGGATGGCAAGGATGAGTTGATCATCGTCCTTCTCAACCTTGCATAGCTTCAACTGGAACACCAGGTGCTTGAATTTGGTGAAGAAATCATTCAGAGTTTCGAAGTTTCTTGGGTGAAGAGAAATCAACTCATTCTCTAGCTAATAGATCCTCAGGTCATCTTGTGTATCAAACAAGGAAGAAATATTATCCCAAACCTCCTTGGGATTCTTCAATCCATTGATATGAAAGAGAATATCTCTAGAGATTGACAGGAACGGGCATCTGTAAGCTTCATCAAGCTTATTCCAGTACTTTTCTTTGTCAACATAATGAATTGGCTCCGCCTCTGTTTCCATTGCGACTCTGTAGAGTCTTTTGGAGAAAAGATGCATCTCCATGTCCTACTTCCACTGATGGTAGTTGAAAGGAGTGAGGAGCTGAATAGGAGGAACCAATGTGTTGCTGTAGCGAATGCAATGAAGGAGACTAAATGTTGTTGTTGCGAATGCAGTGAAGGAGTCTAAAAAACCTGTAAATCACTCAATCAAACCGACAAATTAAGGTCGACAGCCTGCACTTTTGGAATTTTCTTCACACCCATCTTAGTTAATCAAGCAAGCTTGATCAACAATTCCTTTGCTTAGGATTTATGTGGCAAATTCTTCGCTTCTGGTGCAGTGTTGGAAGGAGCAATTTTGTTCATTTTTTTATTATCCAAGTATGAATTTGTAGTAGGAGAAGTGCCTTGTCCTGCCGAGGCTCTGATACCATATAAAATTGAGCACATAGATATGTGGACCAACACACAACTCACAAGATAGATCAGTCAATTTTACTCAGAAATTGATGAATGAAACGGTGCAAAAAATGGCTTGCAACTGTGAATGCTTTCATTAATCAAAAGTAATTGGATAATTAATTACAATGTAATACACTGGTATTAATAACCAGTCAATTCAAATGCATGAGAGAGGAATTCCAATTGATTGACTCTACCTAACTGCATGGATAAATGGACATGTCTAAATCATTATTGGAGTTCAACTAGTTATCCCTAGTTACCTCAATCAGTGCACCAGTCAGTTAGAATCAGTTAACTAGCCTAACTGAATGTGGTAGGTGAGGAATTGCGCCTTCCCACATGCAATCAATCAATAACTGACGCTAACTGAATGTAACTGGATGTAACTGAATCCTAACTAGGCTTAACTAGTCACTAACTGAACTCAACTGAAGGAGGTTGTTTCAGGCATTCCCTGTGGCTCCTAAATTGTAGGGATTGGTCTAGCAGGCTCCTAAACTAATGCATGCAAGTGCAGTCAGTGGAAGTTAACCTCAACTAGTGTTCCCCACACTCTAGTAACTAGTACATGTGGCTCAATTAGGCCATGTGGACCCAATGATGCTAGTGACTAAATATAGACTGAAAAGACTCCTAATTTAGACACGATTGATCAAATTGGACAAGGGAGGATTATAATCCTAACAATATCTATACAAATGGCTTCAACTCTTGCCGCTTACAAATTCGATACCAGGAAAAATTAGTTCACATGCAAATTTGAAACCGGAATATGGGTGACCAATTCAAGGGTTCAACGTTATCACAAGCAAATGAAATTTCACTGTCATACCCCTTTTCTCTTATCAAGTGTTACATGATTCTAGTGTCGTTGTGGCGGTTATGGCTATGGGAACTGTAAGTAATAATTGCGAGCACTCTCTTAACCTACAAATCTAGAATTGCAACAAATATGTACCTATAAATCACATTTTCAACCTCAAAATATAATATTTGTGAATAATGTTCCACTTTTAGCAGCTCTGTTGTTTGGATCCTTTTCAGCCATTTGATTAAATTGCTAGAAACACATATTTGGTTTTTACTTCATAAAAAAGCAAGCACAACAATAGTCGGACACCATCACATAGATTATATAATTTGATGTCTAAAAATTAATCTCATGCATACGATCTCCATTGTTGGTGTATACCAATTTCTTTTGTTAGTGTTGTCACCTATCACACACCTGGGGGATAAGCGCAACAAAAATATTCAAGCTTCTAGGTGTGTCCTTGGGGGCAAGTCTCAAGTCAAGTACTGCCACTTGATCTTGACTCCTCTGTTTAGTCCAAACTCCTAATGAAGCCAAGGGGGGTGGTCCCTGATAAAGAGTTCAACTAAGGCTCTTTATATTTTAGTTGTTAATGACGGAATTAAGTTGTTTTTAGGAATTTTTTTGGTAAATAATTTTGTCGCAAGACTGATGAAAAATTGTTTAAACATTCAACAACATATAACACAAATATATAAAGATTAATATTGACAAAACTGATAATTAGATGCAAATAATATTGTTATGTACTCAGATCAGTGCCAAATGGAGTAAAAAATGTCGCTGAAAAGGAAATGTTTTGCAATGTGTCTTGGTCAGTATTAATTATTAAAGATGAGTTGTTTTAAGGGAAGGGGGATTATCGATAGACTTATGAAGTACTGAGAATATGTTCAAAGAGATGACCAAATTGGTTCCTCACTTGGAAATGTGAGTTGAATCGAAGTCTATAAGAAGGTGTTCAACACTACACCAACAAGGGTGTAGCCTAACTCTATCTCGAGGTCACTATTCAGTAGTTCTCGCTTTCTTTGAGAAATTTTCCCAATAATGTCAAAAGGCGTTGTGCCGATTTTTCACAATGTTTAGAAGGTTGTTGATTTTATTACTGTGAATTAATTATTTAGATGTGAAGATATGATCAGTGCGCATTCCTTCTTTTAATTATCCCAACTCAGAGCGAACCTGCGATGGGCAAGAGCATAGATCAGAATGGAAAACTGTTTGTTCCAATTGTATATTGAAGCAAACATATTGTGGAAACAAAATAAAAACTAAAGCCTAAAATAATCCACAAGCTATGTGTCACTTTCTGATCATCCACCAATAATCGACAAGAAGCCTTGGTTGATGGAGAGAGCATACTTCGTGGCAACGAGCGACGGAACAAAATTATTTAAACAATTTAAAATATGGAAATGAAACGAAATAACTAACTAAAACAACCTTCAAAGAAAACGGATTGTGTGTGTGTGATTGTTAGAAAAAATCAAGCGACAAAAGAGACACTACCAATCCCCGAAGGGGGGATGAAGTGTGGGCGTTGTGTATCCCTTGTGCTTTCTTTATTACTTATGAGTACAATATCAGAAAAATGAAATTAAAATATATCTTAGGCCCTACAAAACAGGTCTAAAGACTTATACAACTTTATGGAGTGAAGGGGAATGGAGAAGAAGGGAAAACTGAGGGTTTTTTAATGTCCCGGGAGACCCAAAACTCAAATTCTGAGTAAAGCGTCCTCCTCTTTTTATTTGTACCTTCTAAAAAATAGCGAGTTAAATTATTAGAATATGATGGAATGAATGAATAAGGATAAAAATTAAAACTAATTTCAGTACTTGCAAATGATTGAAAAAATTTACTAGTTTTTAAAGCACCGAAATGACAACTTTAGATTCAACAAAAGATGACTCTTTTTAAGCACTTCTAAATCTAAATTATCTGATATGTACATAAGCAGATTGAAATTATCATACTTTCAAGTCAGATCTATCAAATTTGCATACTCAAACTATTTAACCGGAAAGAGGAGAGAGAATTGTTTTGAGAAGATGGAAATCAACTTGAAGCCTCTCTTGATCTTCTTATGAAAACTTTGAAGACCCTGTAGAAATAAGATAAAACTTGAGAGATTGTCATAGAAGAAGAATATACGACTGAGTTCAACTCCTCCTTTGAAAATGTAACTTGCAAAACAAAGCTATGAGAAACCCCTGCATAAAAAGTCAGATCTAGTGTACTAAAAAAGGAAGAAATGAGAAAGAGTTGAAATACAACTGAATATGAACAACTACTCTCCTATATGGATATTAATTGAACCCACAATTTAATAATTACGGTGGTTGGAGATCTGTGGTAGGGATTTTGTTTCTCGACAAGTTTTGAATCTACAAGTAGGTTCATCCTTAGGAGAGACTCATTGAGGCTCGCACTTCTTGTTTTTGTTTCTAAAAAGGAATATAAATAGTAATTAAAAACCCTATTTTTTGTTGGAATCAATGGTCGACTAGGGTTTTATTTTTACTATTTTTCTTTTAATATTTGAATAATAGATTTCCATGCTTCTTTTAACTTTAAACCATCATCACGGTTGCAATTTTTAGTGCATTTTTCAATTTATATTGCTTCTCGAATTTTCCTTTTGTAGTAATTAGGGACAATTGCTAAGACTCTCGATTCTTCTAGGCATATATGATGTTTGGTAGTGTGAGAGTGTTCCGCAATTGCTGAGTTTTTTATTCGTTCATGTCGTACGTCAGCGCTATGTTCTTTTAACCTAGTCTCGATTGAGCGTCCAGTCTCGCCTATGTATGCCTCACCACATGATCATGGAGTTTTGTAAACACCTTTTTGTTTTTTAGGATCAATAAGGTCTTTAACTTTGTCGAGCATGTTTCTTAACGAGTTTGGAGGAGCAAATGCAACACATATGTTTTTCTTTTTTAGAATCTTCACAATTTTGTTTGTAGTGCCATGGATGTAGGGAAGGGTGATCCTTGGAAGAGCCGTCTCTTCGTTCTTAACTTTTGTTTTGTTTCTTTTTACTTTCTGGATGACTCTATCAATCTCCCCTTCTCTATATCCATTGTTCATGAGGGCTGCCTTGAGGTGATCCAACTCCTTTTCTATGTGATCCTTATCTGAGACTCTCCATGCATGAGTGGCTAAGGTATTTATTATCCCAATTTTCTAGGATGGGTGATGGTGTGAGTCAGCGTGAAGGTACCTATCTGTATGAGTTATTTTCCTATATACTTGATGATAGAGAGATCTGTCATGCTTCTTTGTGATGAGTACATCTAAGAAGGGAATGGATTTAGCTTCCTCTTTTTCTAGGGTGAACTTAATGCTTTCACATTGATTATTGAGGTGGTTTAAGAATTCTTCCAATTTCTTTTCACCATGTGACCAATTGTTGAATACATCATCTACAAATCTTAGCCACCATCTTGGTTTATGTGGGAATGAGTTAATTGTTTTTTCTTCAAAGTCCTCCATAAAAAGGTTTGCCACAATTGGTGAAAGTGGTGAGCCCATTGCAACCCCCTCAATTTGTTCATATATATCACCTTGAAAGCAGAAATAAGTTGACCTAAGACACATCTCAACCAAGCTAGCAATTTCGGGATTAGATACTTTTTTAATGACTTCAAACGCACCATCAATTGGAATTTTTGTGTAAAGAGATATAACATCGAAACTAATTAAAAGATCATTATCTTCTGTCTGCCAATGAGTCATTATTTTCACCAGTTGAGAGGAGTCTTTTATAAACGAGAAATATTTGCCAACCAAGGGTTTAAGCGTTTTTGCTAAGTATTTTGTAAGGTCATACGTAGGGGACCCAATTGTGTTGACAATGGGTCTTATTGGAATGCTTGGTTTATGGATTTTAGGTGAGCCATATATGCGTGGCATTATTGTGTTCTTGGGCGTGAGTTTTTTCTTTAATCCTTCATTCAAAGAGGATTTTTTAATTTCCATAGTGACATCCTTTACCACCTTTTTCATGGGATCTTAGCTGATTTTTCGATAGCATCCACTGTTAAGGTGTTCACGCATTTTCTCGTGATAATCCTCCGTATTCATGATGCCAGTAATGTTCCCCTTGTCCGAATTGAGAATCACTATGTCCTCCCTGTCCTTAAGTTCTTTTAACGTAGAGAATTCATCCTTTGTGATGTTCTTCTTTGGAGGTTTTCCATTTTTTAGCACAATCGCACATTCATGTCTTATGTCTTTTGCAGTGTTGTCTGGCATTCCTTTGATGGTGTCTTCTATTGTGCATATAATATCTTCGTGTGGTATTATGCTTGGAGCCAATGCAAAGTTTAATCCTTTTTGAAGAAGGTTTTCCATATTATTTTCCAACTCAACGCCTGATAGGTTGACCACGCAGTTTTTTAATTTTGATGGAGCAGGTCGTTGCTTCCTCATGAGTCCCTCAAATTTTTTGGACTATTTTTCAGTGGATCTTTTGAATGACGTTCTTTCTTTTAACACTGTCCTAGCTTCCATGTTTATCCATAGATTAGTGCGTAAGTCCTTTGCCAGTGCCAGGTGCAGGTCAAACGCTTTTTTGGATAGCGAATCAAGTTCTCTTCTTGTGCGTTTTATCTTTCCTCTGATGATCGAAAGGTTGAGTTCTTTAAATGCATGTTGATGTTTATTTTGTAGATGATGGTTTATCTTACCGAAGCATGGAACCACTTTGTTATCACGGCATTTTTTTCAGAAACCCTAAATCAGTTGTGTGATGTGCAATCTTCATCCACGTGCCTTCAAAGAGTCGGATCCTCTGTAGCATTTCCCTTCCATGGAGGGCTGCAATTTGGATATTCATTGAACCCACAATTTAATGATTACGGTGGTAGGAGATCTGTGGTAGGGCTTTTGTTTCTCGACAAGTTTCGAACCTACAAGCAGGTTCATCCTCAAGAGAGACTCATTGAGGCTCGCACTTCTTGTTTTTGTTTCTAAAAAGGAATATAAATAGTAATTAAAAACCCTATTTTTTGTTGGAATCATGATTGACAAAGTTACACCTTAAGGTAGCATTAATGCTATAATTATTTAATGTTAGCATTAAAGGTAATTAAAGACCCTATTTGTTTTATGTTACATTACTATAATTATTTAATGTTAGCTTTAAGGTAATTAAAGACCCTATTTAATGTAACATTAAGGTACATTCATGCTATAATTATTTAATGTTATATTTAATGCTACATTAAATTATAGCATTAATGATAACAGTTAACACCTTAAGATCAAGAGATTAGGTTAGTGTTTTATGTTCTCAAATCTCTCATCATTAATATTGTTTAATTTTAAGTTTTGTACAATATTATATTGAACAACATATAATACAAATGTTAAGATACATTATGTGCCTTTGTCTTTTTACTTGTATTATATCCAAAAATAAAATATTGAAGGATGAATGTCTTAAGCTGGTGAGAGTGCCGAACGAGGGTTTCCATGGCGGTCACTGTGCGTGAAGCGGGATTACTTGGCGCTCATGCATCGGGTTCTGGCTTATGATATTGTGGTATTCTGGGGATGGTCGTTACTTAGATAGGTTGGTTTCATATTGAGCGCCTTTTGGTGGTTTCTTTCTGGATTTGTGTAATGGGTTTGGTTTATTGTGCCTTTCTGTTTGGTATCCTTCATCATCCATGCTTCCTAGCCACCCTTGCATGTGTGATGGTTATCATTTGGTCTGTTTCGGATATTTGAGCCGGCCCGCACCTCGTTTTCCAACTGTCGGCTGGAGTCCATCCTCCTTGCTGAGGACTAGTACCAACCAGCATAAACAAGTGGGAAGTTTATTCTTTTGTCGTTGGTTATTGGCAGTGGGACTTACCTTCGGTTTCTGTCTCTTGTGGGGTTGACTTCGCTGTTTTTTTGTCGTTCTCGCTGTATCCTTTCCCCAGGACCCTAGTAGCTTCTGCAGACTTATGTATTTGGAAGGTCGTCCTGTACTTGGTTCTCTCTGCCGCTGTAGACTTTGTTTGCGATGATGGTTATATGGGACGGGTTTCCGGGCCCGTGACTTTGTGGGTCTGGATTCCTGGCTCGTGCTTTGTAATGCTCGTGCCAGTCTTTGTCCTGTTTTGCTCGTGCCTGTCATTGTCTTGCTCTTTTTTCGTGTGGTGTTGAGGGTTTTAAGGATTTGGGGCCTCCGTTTTTTCTTTCCGGGCACTGTTATCCTCCTTGGGTTTCTTCGGTGTTACGGGAACCCTCTTTTTATCTCAGTTTTACGGGGTCTCTGGCTATGGTTCTCTAACTAGGGTTTACCATTGGGTTACGGTCTGCCTTTATCGACTTGTGGGTTGCACTGGTGGCTAGCCTTCTATCTTCCCCCGTGATTACTCATGCCGGATTCCCTGGAAAGGCCGGTGTCGGCTGCTAACGGTCCTACTGCTGACCGGTATCAGCGACAAAGGAGGAAGAAATCCCTCAAAGCTAGGGACGGCAAACTCAATTTCGTGGTGGGCAGGGATATTTATATTGACAGGGTTTCAACCTTGTGCTCACGGGCCCTCATAGGGAGGCTCGAATATGCCTCTTTGGACAAGAAGCAGTGGATTGCATGGGCTACTGAGAGGTGGAAGCCGCTTATCAATTATGTGCCTGCCATAAGCCTTTTGGTCAGAGGGTGGATTGTATTTTTTTTTCTGGAAGATGGGCATGCTTCTACCATACTTAACCGGCCGTGGAGGGTTGACAGGGGTTCTCTGGTATTGGACAGGTGGCATGTGCACTTCGACCCGGCGAGGGAAAGGAAAAAAAAGCGGCACCTTTGGGCCCTTCTGCCGGGTCTCCCCTATCCACTTTGGAACCGTGCTATTCTTATGGGTCTGGGTGACACGATTGGTTGTTTCATCGCCATCAACGAGGACTTCATGAATGTTTTTGACAAGAGGATAGCACGGATTTTGGTGGAACTAGATACTTCCATCGGATTACCGGCTGACATTGATATTATATGTGATGGGTCCATCATCTCTCAGCGCATCGACTACCAGGGTGTTCCATTCCGGTGCACATGCTGTCGGGGAATTGGGCACTTGAGGAAATGCTGTCCATACTTGCGTCTTTCCTCACGTACTTCGGGCTCTAGCTCTCAACATGAGGATCATTTGTCACCCCTGTCGACACCGGGACATGATCAGGTAAGACGAGCATCGTTTCTTCCACTATCTTCTTGTGATAATGTGAAAGAAGCTTGTGCATTGTTCGACGATGCATCTATCTCCGAGATTGCTTATTTGGATTCCTTTGCGTCGGGCGTTGATCCTTATCTGTCATCTGCCTCGAGTTTACCCTTAGATGGCAATACCATGTCGAATTTCACCACCTCGGACCCACCTGTGATGTGTCCTAGTGCTGGGGGTATGGGCTCGGACTTGTCACCTAACTTGCCCTCTGTTCTTGTCGGGTCTGCTGAGTCGGGACGGCCGATTATCGCTCTATCTGACCTGCCTTTGAAGGCTTCCCAAGCCGTGGGAGTTGGCTCTGACTTGCCTCTTTGTGTGCCCTCTTTCTGTGATGGGGTTGTCGAACCTGTGTTGCCTTCGATCGCACCCTCTTTCTCACCTGTGGAGGATCCATTAGCCATGAGAGAAGATTCAGTAATGTCTCTTAGCGTGCCTTCTGTTATTGTCGGGGTTGATAATTCTGATATGTCACATTTTGATCCTTCTGACTTGCCTGCGCAGGCACCTCACGTTGGGGTCGAGGGTATTGCTGATATAGCACATGATGGTTTTGGTGTTTCTGTTCTTTCTCCTATTGCACCCCCTTACCTGCCTGGGGGGGATCCTTCTGTCACTTTAGATGGTGCTGACGGGTTAAATTCTGCTCCTGGATTGTCACATTTTGCATTGGCCGATTATTCCATGATCGCATCTTCTGTGCAGGCGCCTCCACCCGATTCTTCTGTTTCTTCTCACCTCCTTCCTTCCACGAGCACTTGTGCTCCCGTTATTACCTCTTCCTACGTGGATACTGATTCTTGCCTTGTGGATCGCAACCGTCCACTTTTCTCACCGGCTGACTTCCCTCCTCTTGTTCCCCCGGTTCCACCATCTGAATCTTCTCCCCGTAGCCCTACCGATGCTCTGTCTTTTTCTGACCCGTCACTCCTCAAATCACTGAACATTTTCTCGGATAAGTCGCCCCTTACGCCTTCGGTCCTTCCCCTAGACTCTATCAGATTTGACAATGTCACCATAAGGAGAAAGAATAAAAAACTTCCTAGGTCGGCCTTGCCTGAATCACTTGCTCCCGCTCCTCACACACCTTTTTCCACTCGTCTGAAGAATGCTGCACGTAAGACTGTATCCACAAACCATGGGGTTCTTAGAGCATCGACCCCTCCCCACTCGGATACTTAATGCGTATTCTATCCATGAATGTTCGTGGGTTAGGAGGTTCAGCCAAGCAGAAAAGCCTCCGCAATTTATTTTTGACTCTCTCCCCGGATGTGGTCCTTTTTCAGGAAACTATGACCAGCACTTACCTGGCTCTTTTTGCCTTCTCCAAGCTTTGTCTGGGATGGGAATTTTGTGCCCTCAACTCTTCCGGACTCTCGGGTGGCATCCTCTTTGGTTGGAATCCTCAAGTGATTAGATGCAAAGCTTTTCATACACTGGCGGGCATATTACTTAAGGTTTCAAGGAGGGGGGATCATTTGCCTTTCTCCATTCTAAATGTCTATGGCCCCTACCTACATCGGGACACTTTCTGGAATATTGTTGCTGTAGGAGGACTACTCTCTTCTCCGAACCTTATACTGGCTGGTGACCTAAACTTTACCCTGAGTGCCTCTGAAATCTGGGGTTCAAAAGCCCTCCTTGATCCTTTGGGACCTACTCTCTCCTCCCTTCTCTCTGCCCATCACCTTGTGGACATTGCTCCTCCATGTGCCAGACCTACTTGGCGAAATGGTAGATCGGGGGAGGAGGGCATTTCTAAAAGATTGGATCATTTTCTGCTTTCGGAACAGCTCATTGGCCTCCTGCCCAGACATCGGGTGTGGACTCATCAATGTAGCATATCTGATCATTTTCCTATTTTGCTCGACTGGGGGAAGCCTCCGGGTCTTTGCCTCTACCCTTTCAAATTTAATCATACATGGCTTGGCAATGAAGGTTTTTGTGAGATGATTCGTCACTCATGGTCTGCTCCCCCACAGGATTGTTCACTGGTTGCTATGAATGTTTTCTCTTCTCAACTTCGTCTTCTAAAAGAAAAGGTAAGACATTGGACTAAGGAGGAGACTTTGAAAATGAAGGCCAGTTCAACTCACCTGGAAGCTGAGATTAATGCACTACTTGTCTTGTCTCAATCTGCGATCTTGGATCGAGATATGCAATTCAGATTAAATGATTTAAAAGCTGATTACAATAAACTCTTGGAACATGATGTCAACTCTGCCAGATTGCAGAGTAGAGTCACGTGGGCAAAACACGGGGATGCTAATATCAAATTTTTCCATGCTGTGGCTTCTGCTCGGAAAAATCAGAACGCCATTTGGAGTCTTCAGGATGACAATGGTAACTAGATATCGGATGATAAGGGATTAAAGGATCTGGGGGTTCGACATTTTAAAGAGATTTTTGCGGACGATGGGTTGACCGATCTTTCTTCCCAGCTGAGAGTTATCAGACTCTTTCCCTCCTATCTCAAAGGGGAAGATCGTTGTGCCTTTACTGAACCGGTTACCCTCTCGGAGATCGAGGGCGCTCTAAGGACTTTTAAAAAAGATAAGGCCCCGGGGCCCGATGGTTGGACGGTCGAGTTTTATTTATGTTTCCTTGAACTGCTGGGACCTACTTTGGTAAACCTTGTGGAATCCACTTGCATTCTGGGGAAGGTTACATCTGCCATTAACTCAACTTTTATTGCTCTTATACCTAAAGTTGATCACCCTATTAACTTTGGGGATTTTTGGCCCATATCTTTGTGCAATCTGTGCTATAAACTGATCTTGAAAGTGGTTGCCCTGAGACTTAAGCCATTTTTGGATTCTTTTATCTCTCCTCAGCAGTTTGGCTTCCCAAAGAATCGCCTCATTCATGGACCTGTTGCCATTACTCAAGAAGTCCTCCACTCAGTAAAACTCATGAAAAAATCTGCTCTTATTCTGAAGTTGGACTTGACTAAAGCTTTCGATAGGGTAAATTGGACTTACATCAGGCTGCTTCTTATTCAGATAAGGGTACCTCTGATGGGTGTGAACTGGATTATGGGGTGTATCTCTTCTGCAAATTTTGCTGTTATTGTCAATGGTTCTCCCTCCTCTTTCTTTTTGGCTTCCCGTGGCATTAGGCAAGGTTGTCCCTTGTCCCCGTTGCTTTTTATTTTGGTCATCGAAGGTCTTAGCCTCCTTATTGCAGATGCTAAGCGGAATGGACTTATCAAAGGTATTAAGATCTCGGATAATCTCGCACTCACACATCTACTATTTGTAGATGATGTGATTCTCTTTGGGATGGGCACTCTCGAGGATTGGATTGCTTTTAAGGTTATACTTGATACATTCTGTGAGGCCTCTGGTATGAAGATCAACATGGACAAGTCCAGTTTCCTTCATTCTGATTTGGATGATGCTGTGTTGAGAAGAATATCAGATATTATGCCATACCGCTTTGCTCACCTCAACCTTGGCTTTACTTACCTTGGATTTTTCCTGAAGCCCTCTGGCTATCTTGTCAAGGACTGGTGTTGGCTTATCACGAAGTTTGAATCACGTATCAACCATTGGTCTAACAGGGTCTTATCCTTGGGTGGTCGATTGGTTCTTGTTCGTTCTGTACTTACCAGTCTGCCGGTCTATTGGTGTGCACTTTTCACTATCCCTGCATCCATACTGGATAAACTCAGGAAACTTATCTTTTCTTTCCTTTGGGGGTCCTCAGCCAAAAAAAAAAGTTTCACCTGGTTGATTGGCCCCTGTTGGCTCGACCCTTATCACTGGGAGGTTGGGGTATAAAACATCTTCCACTCTTTTGTTGTTCATTAAGGATGAAGAATTTTTGGTATGCCTTGAACAATCCTAGTATTTGGAATCAACTCCTGAGGGCAAAATATATGAAAAATTTGCCTCTTAAGTCCTGGTGCAGGCTCAAAAAGTACAGACTTTGGAAGGTATCACCTATCTGGATGGGCTTTATAAAAACTCTGCATTGGATTGGAAATGGACTTACTTGGCAGGTTGGGAATGGTTCAGAGGTCAGAGTTGGAGCGGATCCAATTGTTGGCTTAGGCTGTAACTTTATCCTGTCGGATGAATTGAGGACTTATCTGGATGACTTTGGCATTACCACTCTCGATCAGGCAAAAAATCATTCAACAGGACACTGGTTTTCTGCTGAGGATTTAGATTTATCT
>LPNX010324081.1:52285-66341 GCA_001517045.1 Pseudotsuga menziesii | reverse complement strand
TGCATGCTATGCATCTCTGTGGTATTGACCTTTTTCTACTCCAGGGGCATTTGTTTTATCTCATTTCGTATATGAGCAATGTTTGACTCTAGTGTAGTGATTTCACCTACAATAGTCTTCGATTGGTCATCATCCATTAAAGTTTCCCAAGCGTAAGAGACTTGGTCTACCGCCTTGGCACATGCGTGTTTGGAATTTTCGATTTCATTTGCATTCGCTATGGATGCGTCTCTTCTTTGTGCCGATACTTCTGAAGGTGTGATGGGTGCCCTTTTCTCTTTTAACTACACTACTTTTTTCTTAAGGTCTATTACTAATTCTGCTAACTGTGCTATTTTGGCATCCGGGTCCATTTTCGGTGTTATTCCTTCTTTTGCTAAGATGCTACAGGAGAAAGTGACTGCTTCACTAATTCTTTGGTAGTTACCATCCTCCTCCCATTTCTTTTGTTCAACCTCTTGGATTTCACTTTGCAATCTTCTGTGATCGTGATGGGTAGCCTTTACTTGTGTATCAAGGTGACAGTCTCATAGCCTCATTTTGGTATTAACAATATTCTGGACAGCATAGACTTCATTCATATGCATAGATGAAAAATATATAATGATCTATTTAGCATCCTAAAAATCAAGATTAGATTCCAAGGTTCCACACCTAACAACAGTCTTAGGGACCCGTCGAATTATTGGAAGGGTTGGTACAGATACCATAGTTTGCTCCGTTCAGAATGTTTGAGATGGGGCTTGGGAGTCCACTGTGGTACTTGGACCATCAACAACGATATTAACTTCTTCCACTGCTTTATAGAGAACCATAAGGAGGTCAATGAATGTACTTGAAAGTTCCTCTTGTCGTTCACCTATAGACATGAAACTAGATTGTATAGATTCAGTAATTGTGTCAGTCATCAATTGCATATCATCATTGTCCAAACTAACATTGTCTGCAATTTAGTCATCTTTCATCTTCTTCTTTGGTCTTCTTGGCTAGACTTGCTTCTTTTGAGTTTCCTCCTCCTCATATTTGTCTGCTTGAGGTCCCCCCTCCTCAGATTGTTTTCCATGAGGTACCCCCTCATCACGGTCGAATACTAGGTCTATAAGTGATGAGGGGGTGTGACTTTCATCAGAGCGCCCACTCCTTGTGTGGTCTTCTTCTTCACTTTCCTCCTCTTCTTGGTCCGCGTAATCTTATCGTTGGATCTATTCTTCAAGTACTTGAATATGCCACACTTCCAACCATTGATTAACAATTTCTTGGACCTCATCCTTAGTTATGATAAAGTTAGCTTGTATATTTAGCTCTTGAGGTCATTGTCGTGGCTATAGTAAACATTGTGTGGTCCCACTGCAATATTAACAATGGAATGAAACTATTGGATAGTGGAAACATCTAGCTTGGACATGCTTCTTACCTGATGGTGTATAGCCTCTGCATGCATAAAAAATTCAATATTTCTCTCATGTTGTCATTCTGGGTGCTCCTTGTTAAACCACAGGTTCTGGTACCTCGCCCCTTGATAGGGCACTTCCTGGTCAACACCCTGGTATCCTTCTGGTTTGGACCATGCAATGAATGAGATTAGGATTAACAACCAAGAGTAGTGGAATGCCTAGCCTCGTTCTTGTGCATCAGTGGCATCTTGAATAATCTCTTTCAACAAGAATTAACACCAATTGAGTTTAACTCCTTCCACGTAGACGTCTCCAAGCGCAATTTCTCATGTCAAACACTTATCTAGACACAGTTTGTGGAGCAACTTAGATGTTAATACTTTCATGCCAAAGATAACAGTGAGGTCATTAATGGTATTAATCTCCAATGCTCGTTTATGTCTTTGTGGGCCAAAATTTTCCTTCATTCGCTTAGCTAGGGCTGCCTCTTGATCCTTTTTGAGTAGTGGTGTTAGGTTCATTCTAGTAGATGGTAGGCCTACAATAGCAACAATGAGATCGATATTCACATGTATGTATTTTCCTAGACAAAGAACCCCATCATGGAAAAGTAGTAATAAGTACTTAACACATGTGTTAGCTTGGGTACTGTGCCAAAAATGTGGCATGCATAAAGATGATAATATGTCGTACTTCTCCATCTTTTCATACCATTCCTATATAACATATATGTGAGGCACCTCCGGTGTGTCTTGCACCATTTTCGTATAACATTCAAGGTCTAAAGCTAGTTGTGTCTTGGTGTCATGGTCACCATAATATAGCCTTTGTACTTTTGGTAAAATATATTTTACTACCTTCACACCCTTTGGTACTAACGACACCCGTAGTGGAGCCTTTCCTTTGTTTAGGATGAAAAATCTGGTTACATTTCTGCATCGGGGTTAAACATATGGTGGCAATAATTTTCTTGTCTCAAAATCAGCTGAGGGCATGATTGCCTCCGAGGGCGTTACTCATTTTTCCTTTTGCTTTCTGGTGCTAGTGTGTTGTTCCTACTAAGGCACTGATGGGCTTGGTCTATCCTTCCAGATCGGTTTAGCAGTCTTCTACTTGACTCTCGAGGTGGTTTTCTCATTAGGAGGGATCATTGGGGTTGTGATATATCTAGTAGTATCTTCCATTATCGGGGTGGGTACTACAGGCTCAAATTCAACTGTGCTTGTGCTTTAGACATAAATGACCATACTATAACATCACCAACTCATTTCTCATATTTTGTCACAATAGTAGTGTTTTTTCTTGGTATGCCAAGGTCAAAGTCAAGGTAATGAGGTGTAATAAATACGCTAACTAATGATAGGCATACTGCGTATAATTCAAAATTTTCGAGAAGAATATGCCCTTTTCGTCACATAGGCATACCCTAGTTCTTAGATCCAAGATTTTTTCATTATTCCACTACTGTCTTGTCACTGAATTAGTAGTTATTGTTAAGCATCAGGTTGGTACGCCACAAAGCTCATTGTCAGTTTTTTTATGTCCTTTCTAATAGGGTGTCATGCATCTTCACATGTGCAATCTATTTCCACTTCATACATTCCTTCTGACACAAGAAGCTTATGAGGGATGGGTCACTATCCAATAGATTTTGCATGATATTATCGCATGTGGTTTAGTTATGCATAGTAATGCTAGATTGATGGAGGTCCATGAATGCAACGGGTGTCTTTTAAAAAATTGTCCCCCTTAGTACCCGTGGTGTACATCAATTGTTGGTTGTTTACTTCTAAATTCAAATGTTTGGGTAAAGTTTAGAGTTAAACTTTTCCACTGGCGAGTCGCTAGTTCCTCATTACAGATCCTCTGAAGTGTACCAACTTCTTGACAACATTTCCAAGGTGTGGATGAATCAGTGAGCCCATTCCTGTGGTGGATATGCTTGGCAAGTCATGCAACATTGCTCAATACCTAGATCTGACAATCATGTTTATTTCTGATCATTGTAGCTGATTTCATTTCCAAATATGATCTCCACCAGTATTCTATATTGCGGCCAATCGAAGATATATTGTTTATGTGTACACCACCATCAAGTGGGCATAACTTTTAGCACATAGTCCAAAGCGGACAATTGCTGTGATTCTGTGACCTTTTCTTCAAATTCTTCCAAGAAGGATTCCAAGTTAGATAATCCTTCATACGTAGGCAGTGGGATTGCTTTGATTCCTACTCTTCAACTGACTTTTGTGATCCTTGCACATTTGCGCAATGATAGTTTGTGCATCCTATTCTACCAATTTTCTAGGGCTTCTCCCGAGTCGGAAGTCCACAAGATGACACTGCACCAACTCAGGTTTCCATCAGTTGTGGAATTAATATAATATTTTGTTGAAGACATGACATTATATAGCTAGTCCAAATACCTCTCTCTCCCTTCGCTATGCACTGGCTCAACATTTAGTTGTTCTTCAAGGGGATAAATGGGCACAACCACTCTCATTTCAGAATCCTCAAAAGACAGGATCTTTTTCTTGAAGTTTATGATTGTTTGGTTATCAATAGACCAATCAATCCATATAAGAATAGGGTACGGATTTGTGTCATCAACAATTTTAATGACCTCGAAGTCATCATATGTTCTCAGGCCTTCAATGTCCAAGGGAACTTGGAATAGTTTACCAATTGGTAGCACCTTTGACTAGTTGGAAAGACATAGTTGAATAGGAGACGAGTCTAGTCGCAGCTTGTTCATACTTTCCCATGTCTGTCATGTCAATATATTGACATCTGATCCCAATTTGAGTATGATATAATCCATATCATAATCTCCTATATCCACAGTCATTCACAATTCTTGTCCTGTCCTTTGTTTTCTTCTGACTTGGTTGACTCTTATTTTAGGGCTTAGCTCTGTTGTGTTATCTTCTATGAGTGATGAAAACTCTACGAAATCATATTTGTCATGGATTAGTGCTAAAAAAATTTCGAAAACATCTTTGAAATTAAGAACCTTTTTAGTGGGAAACCTTCTGATTAGTTGTTCAAATATTTTGGGCATAGCTCGCACTTGTCCTGATGTCAACTATTGATTGGCATCAAAAAAATATTGTCGTGCCTCCAAGAATACCCCCTTCTCCTATTGTACATCTAGCAGAGCTTTCTTTTAGGCCACATGTAGCACCTATGGGTGTCCTTGTCGTGTAATTTGGTCTTCTCCCATCTCAGAACCTCCTCTTATAACTACAACAAGGTTGGGTTGTCTTGGATCAACATAAATCATTTGGATATTTGGTGGGGTTTGGATTCTTATTCTGCACCAAGTTGGGGTTAACAACTATTCTATCCTTCCATTTCACAATAAGCTACAGAAGTTGTTCTACAGTGTGATCAAATGCTTTACAATATGTACAAGTTTTTGCAAGACTTTGACAATCTCGGGAAAAATGAACTCTAAAGTCCACGCCCTCCCTTTGTGGAGGGTACTGTTTTTGTTGAGGATATTGGTTTGGATGGTATTGCGGTTGAGGATATCGTGGTTGAAACTACGCAGGCCCGATATTGAGGTTGTGCTTGTTCAACTTGCATTTGTTCCTCATTCTTCATTAGGTAGGTATCTATCATTTTTTCTTGGATTAGTTGGAAGGATCTGCAATCCCTTTCATCATGTCATATCGATCCACAAAACTTACAATACAGACTACTAGGTGCACTTAAAATATGTTGTAGGTACATACATTCCTCAAACTTGTGACCTCTAGTTTGGCATACTCTGCACCAACAAATGCCTTGGGTGTTTAATGGGTTTGGGGCACCTCCTACGACATAATTCACGAGCGGCAGGAAATTATCCTTATGGTTCCCATATATTCTGCACCTAGTACACCATAGTTCTTCTTGAAATTATTTTCCTCTTTTGATGTCCTAGAGCTACACTGTAAGATTGGCCAGCTACAAGTCTTCTAACTTCATGGATATCTACAGAGCCTATGTCTGCAACACAGATTTTTTTTTCATCAAAGTTGTTTGAATGTGTGGCAACAAGGAGGCAATGAACGATTCCTTGTGTTGCACATATGACATTTGAAAAATGACCTTGGCCATTAACTTCTTAAATCTCTCATCAAAATCAGAAACAGACTTTGTCGAGAGCTGCTTCATCTCCTTGATCTTAGTGATACATTGTGATTCATACTTCAGTTTGTTAAATTCATCAACCAATTTGAGTCAAATTTCATTCAGTTTTTTTGGGACCACTCCTACTGGTACTATGGAAAAATTCATATACCAGCCTAGCGCTCAACCTCGTAGAGTCCTAATCATTTGTGCTTTTTTAATTTCCTCATCATGGATCTGTCGTACAATCTAAATGATGTCACCAAGAAACCAATGTTTTTCTTGGTCTTCCAGCCCATTCCCATTGAATATTGGGAGCTTAATTTTAGTTCCAGCATGTGACCACAGCACAATGTCATTCCAAGTGTTATACATGTATGTATGTTTAACTAATGTAAACTTATGGACCTATGCTCCATGAAATACAATCATAGCACAAATTTATGGTGTTGATTTATGGACCCATCCTCAATGAAATATATATGTCTCCTTTATGATTCAGATTGATAAATATCAAGCGAAACCACAATACTCTCCTACAATGTGTAGAAAATTCTACAATGTTTGCTTCAACATATGGACCTATGCTCATTGGAATTTATATGTCATCTTTATGATTCAGACTGATAAATAACAAGCGATTGCATTCAGGTTAGGATAGCCTTTACTAAACAATGTATTTGTGTTTATAGATTTTGTCTACTAACAATATTTGTTATTTTTATAGCTTTCTCTAACAACCATAATTGTTACCAAATGCGGTGACATTGCCACCTGGTGGCTCTTGTTTTTATTATATTTTAGTTAATATACTTTTATTTTAATTTTATTAATAAAATAATATTCGCAATAAATTAAAATTAGAGCATTATCTATATAAGTGAAATAAATTAAATAACAATTATCCTCCTAAGTATTTTTTTGAAGGAAATAAATTCCTAGAAAGTTATGTTTGTAGCTTGCTAATTGACTTAATTACAAAACACATTTGAGATATCTATGTGCAACTTGGGTTGTGCCATTGGGTGGAAATGGGATTTAAATAAATAACAAGGAGTGAGGGAGCTAGGGTTTCGCGAAGGAGTGAGGTGGGACATGAGTAAGGAGTTTTATGATTATCATGGGCATTATCAATATCTTGCTACTGTGACATTTGGGTTGAAGTAGCTAAGTGCATGTTGAGTAGAAAATCTAAATTACATTTGTATACTTAGGAGATAGGATATGCTTAATTATTGGTAGTTTCCCAATATAATAGAATTTTCTTAGGAAGTATCAATTATATAAAAAAATAAATCAATTGAATATCAATAGGTTATGGTAATATGTGAATTAGCCATTGCTAGGATATTGCATATGGTACCCCTATTCAGGAAACTAAAATCCTTAATCTAAATCACAAGACTAGATCTTAATGATTTCCCAACACATGACTTTGTATTTCTAATTGTAGATGGTGAGCTAATCAAGGATAATTTTAGGGGCGAAATTTAGCCCATGGGATATTTTTAGGGGGTTTTCACGAAAAAAAGATTCGCCATTTTGCAATTTTTGAAGCCCTCTTTCGCCCAATTTTGATGGGGTAAACTTTTCTCACCCTAAAAATTGCCAAATTATTATATAAATGATATAAAACCCTTGGAAATTAAAATATTTTTTGAAAATATCACCAAACATTTTATAGTTGGTGTTTTAAGAATTGGTAAGATTCGCCAATATTTATACACTTTTAAATAAGTATGGTTCCTTAAAATCATCTCTGGAACTAATTAGAAATTTATAATGAATGAATAGTGCATCATAATAAGTAGATTGTCAACGTAAATCATAGCAGAAACACAAAAATAAAGTGACAAACATCCTAGGCTAATTCATAGATTTTTTCATTCTTCTTGAGAATTTGATTTTCAACTCTCTTTGGATGATGGTTTGTTCTTGACTGTTGGCCTAATCTTCCCTTGTATCTCAACCTGAGGTTCAACAACAACACAATACCAACAAGACACCAAAGTACATCGTCTCGACAGAGCATGCTCAGTCAGCAACACCTGCAAGGTAGGCGCAGTCTCACCTAAGATATCTCAATGTGTAACTGCTAGAACCATGTTTTCACAGTTGGAGAGGGATTATAGTCCCTTGGTGCATGGATAAGGTGCTCGACAGAGATGGAGGGATGGAGTCTTGTACTATGGGATAGAGGTACAACCGTGTGCCAAAACTGACATGCGGCACAACCTTTTTTTAACCACTTAACAACTAGCGCAACTGTGTAGCACAACTGATTCCTTGAGAATATTGAACAATGTGCAAATTGTATTGTAACTTAGCATATTAACCATGAAATCATAGATAACATGGAAAATTTCCATTAAACATTCATTCATTCACTGATTGGTAATATTGTGACATGCATTGAACAGTAAATGTAACAATATAAATTAAGCAAACATTCACATAAGCCTTCAATATTCAACAACATTCATTCATTCGACATAGGAAGTAACGTGGAAACCCATCAGGGAAAAACCACGAAGGTGCTCTTCATCTAGCATGAACAATGTTTATAGAACTTTACAGTTTGCTACTTGCAAACTTTTCTTAAGATATGTCTTTTGCTCAAATATTTTTGCTCTCATGATCTCTGGTTTATTGCTTCTATCTACTCCTACTAATCTGCACATAGCCTGGATTGACTCTTCTACTCTACTATCTATGCACCTAGCTACATATTTACAGCTCAATAGCCTTCTACTAGAATCCTCTTTTGAGCCAACAATGAACTCTGAACTACTAAACTGAGTCTAAATTACTAAACTTAACTGATCGAACTGTTATATAGAGCGGGTTCCTCTTATTTATAGTATTTACAAGACTGCGTAGGGTCGACTGAGTACAACTCAGTTATTATAGATGTAAGTATCTACAAAATATCTTCAATTACATTAATTCCAACCAATACCTAGCCACAAAATTCCTGCATGACATTAACCACAGCCTTAACTAGCCACAGAATCATCTTTCATCCTATCTGTACTGGTCATAACTAGCTGAAAAACTGTCCTTGGTATTCGGTTGGTTCATCCTTCTATAGTCTTCCTTGACTTTCACCTGTTCTTCTTTAACTCTTCTACCTTCCTTTTCCACCGTCTCAGATTTGCCTTTCCTTGTCGCAACGATCCTCGCCGCAACTTCCTCTGCTATATGCTTCTTTTCCATCCTTTACCTGCTTTTCTCCTTCATCGCGTGCTCATTTTTCCTCTTGGGAATGTGCATCAAATTATTCATTATGCCCTTTTCCTAGACCAACAGGCCCCCAACACTCACATGTGGCTCGTCCCAAGCCACTAAGTAAAAATTGATGTCCTAGCAAAAATTAAGTGTTCACAACATCCAAACTTCTACTGCAGGATGCACCACAGGACCAACCTTGTCCTGAAACTCCTTCAAAAAAAATTTCATGATTGAAACTGTCTCTGTTACTTCCTTTTCCTGCATGGCCAATTGTTCCACACGGTCAAAACTGACATCTTCCGATGGTCCCTCCCCCAATCACTGAGTAATAGTGTGGATCTTTTGTTGTATAGGCTAAAGAAGGGCTGTAGCTCTCTCTACCTCTGAATGGTGTTCTGTGATCTCATCATTTCATTTTTTTCTTGGTCACGAAGAGCTTTCACTTCCTACTATAGCTTCTTGAGCTCTGTGACCTTCACGCTCCTCTCTTTGATTAGCATATTTTTCATGTCTACCTTCAGCGCGATTATTTTTTCATCAGCTTGCTGCACATCTTCCTTTATCTTGTCCATGGTCTCATCATCCAGAAGCACTTCCCACATCATAGAAACAAAGTCAAATTCTTCATTGTACATTGTTTCTCGTTTCCTTATCATTTCCTCAGCCTTAGAAACTACTTTCTTGCACTCTTCAAGCACCTCATGAGGTGTGCTTGCTGTCTTCCTTACTTTTAACTCCTCAACCTACCTATTCTAGTCTGTAGCAATCCAGGATAGGCATGCTACCTTTGTGGTCATGTTTCCATTTTCTTGGCCTTCCTCTAAATGAAAATATGCAACTTTGTTTTGCTACACTCATAAGTTTGTGAATTTGCGATTATTTTTTATACACTCATAAATTTATGAATTTGCGATTCTTTTGACTGCTAGGGTTTCTTTGGCTGGCCTCTTCCCCAGGGCTCCCTTATGTCAAGTTTTAATTGCATTACCATGATTTTTTCTTCCCTTATTAAGCCTTATGACGACTTCCTTGACTTTGATTATCAGCCATTTGGTCCGAGCTTGTCCCATGTCTAGCCAAGAAGAGCCATTTTATATATCTTTTGCAGCTTGATTCCCCATTTTTATTGGGAGGGGACTTTTCCCCGAGTGTCATTATCCTACACATGTTTCCTTGCATTGAGCATAGATATGTTCCATTACTTGGAACTAGTTTGTTTTCCCTTTGACACTCGTATCATCCTATATTTGTAACTATATAGCACTTTTATTCTTTTTCAAGCGTTTCAAAATATCTAAAAAAAGTCCAAAAAACAAAAAAAACAAAAATCCAAATAGGGAAAGATGTTATCTCTGGCAGTAGTCGAGTCGTGTCACCTTCAAACAGAACACTGTATATCACATCCGTTGGTTGGGTTGATAGTTTGAATTTAGGAGCTGAACTCGTTTCTTTGAGTTTATCTCCACCAATTGGTTAAGCTTCTAGTCCCTATGGAGCCTCTTTCAATGCCTCCTTTGTCACAAAGATGTCTCAGTTTTGTATATTGAGTCTATGTTACCTACATTCAGTCACCATTCACCTTTATGCTCTTGTTCGAAGGAAATTGAAGCCTGAGTCGACCATTCCTCGATTTTCTTGACTTTACATGTTGGCCATTCCTGATACTTGTCCTAGCTCAAGCACATTATGATCGAGTCCTTCCACATTATACAGCTTTGCTAAGTGCCATGTGTTGGATGATGGGGGATTCCTTAATTCCCTCCTTCCATAGGATTTCATCCCATTGAATTCAGATAACTTATTCTTGGATAGGAGTCTAGATTCATTTGAGTTCCTTGAGACTTATAATAATTAGTGGTAGGTTCTCTTGCCATCAACAGTTTTGGGAATACATCAATGTCCCCTAATCGATGGATTCTTCCAAGTGTTCTAACTCAACACATTTATTCACACTTGTTAGATTGCACTCTAGTATCTTGATTCCCATTTTCATTGTGGGTGAGTGATCTTGCATCTGTTAATGGTATACATCAATGACCGGTAATAAAACGATGGACTACTATGTTCGAACTCAACACCTCTATTCACATATTACGACATGCACTCGTAGCGGTTTGTGTATGAGACTTTCCATATTGGTGGCATTTCATATATGCTACCTCCTTGATCATTCCAGTGTTCATGAGATTTTAGCTCTCGTGACTTGATTCCAGTGTATGCCAGATATCTTCAGCCATTATGGAGATCTTGATCCATTGTAAATATTTAGCTTTCATGGAGATCATGATCCTTTGTGTATATTAATCATGGAGATTCTGATCTATCTATATTGTACGTGGCCATGACCACACATGTCATATTTTGTATCATGCCTCTTCATGGCCATTGTACTCTTATGTATCCGGGACTGATGTATGTGCTTGCAGTCATATGCAGAGATATTTGTACTATATTGTTGGATGGCTAGTTCTTCCACCTGGTTCTTCATCACTCCACTTCTAGGATGGACTTATAATGTATTTCAGCCATCGTATCACCCCTTTGACCTCACACATTAGGGGGCATCTGTTTTAGCTGATTTTATCACACATGATAGATCGAACATTTACGGCCTTGCATGTCCCTTTGCAGACTCTTTGGACCCCATGGACTATTTTTGTACCTTTTATGTTTCCAAGATCATCCTTAGAAACACCTGTTATTTTCCATACACGACTGTTAAACCCATTCTCGCGTATACATGTGGATATAACCCTTAAACCCGTGTACATCGGGATGTGTGCAAAAGGAGAAATAATTTTGTAGTTTTCCTTGATGTGGATCCAAGTCACTTGTCTCTTGGCCTTCCATATGCCTTGAGATCGCTCGGATTTGACCTTCCATTATCCCATCGAAGCACTATATAAGGAACCCTTTGGATACATTGAAAGGGGAGGAATTGAAGAGCAAGAAAACTATAGTCCATTTTTTCCATAGCTTTCTTATACTTGAGTCTGCATCCCTTTGTCCCTTGGATCACTTGGTGTTCTTCCCAAGATTTCCTTTGTTTGTGAGCTTGCTATTGAGAGATGGAGGATTGAGGTGGTGTAGGACCAGGTGGAGGACTCAGTTTGTACCATTCCCAAACGTGCCAACGGAGGTTTTCATTCTTGTAATCTATGATTTATATTAATAGAAATATCTTTTCCTATCTAATGATGTGAATTTAAATGAATATTAAAGCCATGGATTCTTTTAATTGCTTATACATTATTTATTATATATGCTAGAGTAGGTCTAACACCATTATATAGCATTCTTGTCTTGTTTGTTGATTGTTGAGAGAGAAAATTGTTATTACAAGTGGGATTGGAAAATATCAATGGGGATCTACATCAACCATCCGGAATAAGGTAAGTTTCAATATCCTTTAGTGTTATATGTTTTATTTCTCTTGCATATCAGGAAGGGATTGATTTCTACGGTTACTTTATCTGTTGTGGTACACCCCAAGCCATAGGAAATTTTCTCTGTAACACAATACATAAAACATTCCCTTTAAAATGGGATTAAAACTAGCCCTTGAAATTTGATCACTGGAGGTTCTGAAAAATTAACAACTGATAGTATTTTCCATTTTTTCATGGCCATAACTAAAAATGCACACCAATTCCAATCGAAGTACACTCTAGGTATCAAATTTGGAATTTTGCATACAAAAACCTAATTACAGTCGTATAATTTTTATTTCAGACATAAAAAATTCTATTGTGAAATAAGAAATGCATCCAACATTTTAAATGAGAGAAAAACAACTATAAATGTTGGTTTCTTGTTCACACGCATCATAGTTTCACTAGTAAATCTTGTATTTATAGAATTTTGGCATGACAAAGAAAACTTAGAAAAGAGGTTGAATTGGATAGTTATTTGGAAACCAATTTCATGGCCTCTGCAAGTTTGTATCATCTGTATCTTTTTTATTATAATATAAATCACCATCCTTACATAAATAAATAAATGAGAACATAATAGATATAATACATGCCCAGGAAAAAAACAAACATAATACAAAAATATAACAAGATCGATACTCAAGAAATTTTTAAAAGGGGCCCAAGAGCATTTTTTATTATATTATGCTTTCATTACAGAGCAGAGGGATAGTTTATTGTTGAATCAGTAATATCAAACAACTCCTTCAATAATAATTGTCCTTACTACCTATTACATTCTATTTATATACCTCAAGGGTCGGATTGACCATGTTACAAGTGGATTTCATTAGAGTGAAACTGAAATGTTGATTCACCCTCGAGCCAACTCATCCTCTATTCTACTTTACCGGATTCAAATGAAGATACCAACTACTATGGAACAAGGCTAAAATGGCAGTGAAACAAAAGGGGGGAAACAGGGCTGAAGTGGACATGTTTCAACAACAGGGGTAGAAAGGGAGTTGAAGAGGAATTTTCATTCCAGTTATCTTGATGGGAGATGTGTGCAGGGAAGAATTATAAAAGTGATACACATTGCATGAGAGGTCTCACAAAAACAAAAGGGAAATGCCAAGGAAATAAGAAAATGACAAGGAAGAGAGAAATGCTAAGACAAAAATGGCTCAGTGGAAAACAACATTCAATACCCATTTGGTATGGAGAAATTAATAGCTGGAATTGAAGAAATCAATCCTGCTATGCCATCGAGAGGGAATTATCAAGTTGTTGAAGAGGGACAGGGTGTTGACTCAATGCAAAAAATACTTCACTGAGTGATGGGAAAGGACTTCCAAATGAACATAAAAGCGATAAGATGGAATCGAATTTGCAGCTAAAGCCATCGAAAATGGCTGAGACTATCTCCAAGTTTCCAATTCTACCCATTTCACTCATACTATCACTAAACTCTAATTTACGCACATATCTGGCCATACTAGACAAAAATTAATGAACATAGATAATCAAGTCAATATATAGCTTACTAATAACAGTGACCCCTATTTATCAATGTTCCATAAGAGGCAACATAATTGGTAATTTCCTGCAGCTACTAGGAAGGAATTCATGAGGTTAGGCTAAATATGGATATCTGTACTGTGTTGGCTCTTTGAATAATTGAAAGGTGGGAAAACAAGGTTAATCATGAGGAAATGTTGAGTTCACTTCTGGGTGATGCAATCATTCTCAATGCCATTAGAATCTCACTCGATTAAGCTTCATCGAATCATAGAATTTGATGGTCTGTACTATGTAGAACATTTTTTCCTGGTTAAGTGATGTGTTTGACACTAAGTTGAACATTCATAATATGATAGGTATGGAAAAGAAAAAACCACA
>LPNX010324081.1:7169-24262 GCA_001517045.1 Pseudotsuga menziesii | reverse complement strand
TGTTCAAATATTTTGGGCATAGGTCACACTTGTCCCGATGTCGATGGTTGATTGGCATCAAACAAATCTTTTTGCACTTCCAAGAAGACCTCCTTCTCCTATTTGACATCTAGTGGAGCTTTATTTTGGGCCGCAGGTCACACCTACGAGTGTCGTTGTGGTGTATTTTGGTCTACTCCCATCGCAGCACCTCCTCTTATAACTACAGCAAGGTTGGGTTGTCTTGGTTCAATATAGATCATTTGGATATTCAGATTGGGATTTGGATTCTGATTTTGCACCGGGTTGGGGTTAACGAGAGTTATGTCCTTCCATTTTGCAATCGCTGTGGACACTATTCTATAGTGTGATCAAATGCTTTACAATATGTACAAGTTTTTGCAAGAATTTGACAATCTCAAGAAAAATGAGCTCTAAAGTACCCACCCCCCCTTTGTGGAGAGTATTGTTATTATTGAGGATACTATTTTGGTTGGTATTGTTGTTGAAATTGCACAAGATGATACTAAGTTTTTTCTTTTTTAGCTTTCCTTTGTTACTCATTCTTCATTAAGTAGGTATCCATCTTTTTTTCTTGGAGCAGTTGGAAGGCTCTGCAATCCTTTTCATCATGTCCTACCAATATACAAAACTTACAACACAAACTAGTAGGTGCACTTACAATCTTTTGTAGGTACATACATTCCTCGAAATTGTGTTGTGTAGCCTGGCATACTCTGCACCAAGGCATCCCTTAGGTGTTTAATGGGTTCGGTGCACCTGCTGCGACATAATTCATGGGTACCGGGCAATTATCCTTATGGTTCCATTTTGTTCTGTGCCTAGGACACCATAGTTCTTCCTAAAATTCTTTTCCTCTTTTGATGTACTAGAGCTACACTATAATATTGGCCAGATCGAACTAAATTTGCATCATGCCCAAGCCATTGTCTCCAACTGGAGAGGCTGCTAACTTCATGGCTATCTCCAGATCCTTTATCAGCGACACAATTTTTTGTTGCATCAAAGGCATTCGGATGTGTGGCAACCAGAAGGCAATGAACCATTCCTTGTGTTGCACATCCGACATTTCAAAACTGACCTTGTCCATTAACATCTTAAATCTCTCATCAAAATCCCAAAAAAACTTCGTCGATAGCTACTTTATCTCCTTGATCTCAGTGATACATTGTGATTCATACTTCAGTTTCTTAAATTCATTAATCAATCAGAGTCGAATCTCACTAAGTGTTTTTGGGACCACTCCTACTGGTACTATGGAAAACTTCATATAGTAGTCTAGAACTCAACCTTGTAGAGTCGTAATCATATGCTCTATTTTTATGTTCTCATCTTGGATCTATCGTATGGTCCAGATGGCATCACACAGAAACCAATATTGTTCTGGGTTTTCCAGCCCATTCCCATTGAATATTGGGAGCTTAATGTCAGTTCTATCCATTAGGTTGATCGGTACTATATTAGTAGGAACAAAATGTGGACTAGTCAGAATTCCTTGTCCACTATTTACAGCACTAGTACTATTTGTATTTACATAAATACTTGGAGATGGTTCTCACGTCCTTACCTTTGGTACCGTTGACGATTTGAGTACATGTTATGGTTCTGGAGCTTCTGTCGACTCCTCGAATTCTTTGTTTTCCTATGAGATTAGCTGGTGCTCCTCTTCCTCATCACGTAAGCCTTCATCCAGGTATGATGTAAACTCATAGCCTTCTTCTTCTTGTTTTGTGCTGCAATTTCCTCATCCGAGTAGAGTTTTTTGCCTTTTGTCGGACCTGAATCCCCTTTCGCTTCTCAAAAAGCAAGAGTCTAGTTCATATCCACCTTTTCTTGGGAACATCTCACTCCAGTCTTCTATTGAGGGATAGCCACCCTTTTTTGTCAATCTATCATTCATAGAATGCCCTTTTCACATATGAGCATTTTGATGCATGTCTTCCACAATGAAAGATATCTACTATGTGGTCCTTGGAAATTTTTTCTCTCGGCCTCACTATATGAGGTTATTGTGTCAACAACGAACTCAGTGATATATAACTTTATGATACTGTCTACCTAGAAGTCCACAACCCTTGATATAGGGTTATTAATTGTTTTTATCCACTCAATCCAGAACGAAGTCCACTCAGTCGGTTCCCCTTCTTGAGAATTATTTTTCTGGGTTGTCAACTTAAAAAACCATTCATATAACACAACGGGGAACTCAGAAAAGAAAATATCATGGATGTTTGAATATGTGTACCATTATAACCACTTCGTTGGCGTCCACCAATATCCTTCACTTTCGTTCTATGCAATCTCTATCTCTTTTGCATCCACCCAACTTTGGATCTTCAGTTTCATTCGATGCCAGAACATATACCTCAACACACACTTTAAGGTCCCAACAATAGAATCATTTGTTGTCCTTCCTCCCCCTGCGACCTAGGTTCAATCCCCTCGCTCTAGTATGCGCAACAAATCCCAAGATATCGGCTTGAAGGAGCAGAACCTAGCCAGTAGCACCTGGGACACAAATTTCATCTCTCCCAAGATATCTGAGTTCTTATGGGTAACTTCCATAACCATGTTTCTGTAGTTTGCATGGGAGGGTTTTTAAGTCCTTGGATATGCGCCAAAGTTTCCACAAAGACCACGATGGTGGGTTGGTGTTTTTCACTTTAGATATCAATACCGAAGTATTACACACCCTTAATTATGTAGTCTTGTGCAATTGCATACTGCACAGTCATCATAGATATATTCATTACTCGGAATACAACATTCACACAATTATTTTCTTTAAGCACAATAATCAATTAATCATTAGCACTGTAAATAAGAACTTTTCTAAACTATCTAATCATTCACACATATACACAACATATAACATGGAAACCCATCCGGGAAAAAACCACAAGGTATTCTTCATCTGGCATTGGCATGAGAAAATAGATGCACCTTTTGTCTATACATAAAGCTACAAAATATTTTCAGGATATTTTCTTCTATCTCTATACACTTCTTCTCCCTCTCATGGTCTATGTTGTTCTTTATCTTTATCACTCTACTCTACTCCTACTCAACAATCCGCACATAACATCGATCGACTTGACCTTCTCTATCTATCTGGGCACTTAGCTGTAGATTCACTTACTCTAATGCACTCAATGATTCGAATTTACCTACTCAAAACTATTGTATCCTCTACTCAACTCAAAATCATCTAAACATGAACTAGCTAATAGGATAATTGTTTGACTAGCTAACCCATGTACACATTGGAATTCTCTTTCTATATCCTTTTTACAGACTCGATATATTCCCATACATGCTTGTTACAAACTCAATCATGACTTGATACCGACTCTAACTGACTCGGCAACAGTCATTATCTCATTCGACTTACTATCCTCATCCGATAGACTACCTTTCCTATTCTAGTAAAATATGAACAAATAGGCGCTATCGGCCTGACTTACAAAAACTCCTTACGTGTGTGGTTTCTCCCGGCACCATCTGTACTTGTACCCACGATCGCTAAGGGATGGTGTTTCTCCACATCATGCATTACTATCACTTTTTGTCCATTATCTTGTTTCCACACATGCTTCCTTGAACATTCTTCCATGTCATCACATCTCGTGCTTTGTACTTCCATCATATCTTACAAAACGGGCACAACTTCCTTGTCTCCTGTCTTTAATTTTCCTTTATCCTTTTCTTCCTTCTTCTGTCACAACATCCTTCCCTTTTCTGTTGATGTTGTTTCCTATGTCGCCACTCCTTCTTCTTCCGTGTACATGTTTTCCCTAACTTAGGCAGAATTCTATATGAATTATGCCCTTCTATCCTGGGCCTAACAAAATTTTAGATTACATTTAACATAAATTAAATTTTATAAACTTTTATTTAAATTCTACCATTTTAAATATTTCTCCATTACACATATATTACAGTGAAATATATAACTCTACAACACTTAGAAAAAAATGGTTAACTATAGAGAGGGGTATAATTATTAAAGAATTACTACTTCTAATTATTGAGAGGGGTATAATTATTCAGTAAAAATAATTGTATGTGCACTCACTTCTCTTTATCCTTTGGTTAAGATTAGAACCCTAGGAAATTTCCTGGACTAATAGGGTGTCGATGAGGGATAGGATATACAAAGCAACGTAACAGAGATAACATTGTAAATTTAGGGTAGAAATAATAAGGATGGAACCCCAACTGATTCTAATGATGATTCTATTTTGGTAGCTCAACCTCCCAAAAATAAGATATTTATGAAGAAGGAAGTGTTGTGATGTAGAATTCTAGATTTGAATAATTGATTCCTAGATCAAGCCATGAACCATGGAATAGCACCTACAGTTCTAACGATCTAGTAGAAAGTATGAACGATTGTCGAATTAGAACATTGAAAATAATATATTTTCTAGAAGATCCATGCTCTATTGTCCCAATCATATAATCATAATAGGTTTGCTAGAAGGGACCAAAGTGCTCAAAATTTAAAATAGAGTGGTAGTGTCTATGTTTTTAGGGAGAAAAACATAGACAATATCCATAAAAGTGTAAAAAAGAAGATATTTCAACCCTAGGAATCCCCATGTTACTCCAATTTGATTTGTTGATCTACAAGATCACGTTGTTGTCTTTTGACCCTAAGTAGTGTTGAAGAAGAAGGATCATTTCTAGGTCTTATAGTTCTTATAAACCCCTAAATGGATTTGGTTGGATTTTCAGTCGACCAAAGTGATTTTTATAGTTTTACAATAATTCCACATTAAAATTACTCTAAAAAGATATTAGAATATATTAGGATACACATAACTAGAAGCAACTAATTTAACCCACTCTTGACAAATTTCCTTGATGAATGAGCTCTCAAGAAGGATTTTCCAAGGGGAATTTGTTGGTGGTGAGGTGTTCATGTCCAAAGGTGTGCCCATGTTCTTTATCGTATAGTTTTTTACTTTTTGTTTTAACGCCATTTATTACTTCTTCAGTTTGTTTTACTGATATGAGTGTTGCACATGCAATATAAAGTGATAATAATAAATAAATTTGTGCTCTAAACATGCTATGGTTTGGATTTTTTTTATCATAGTTTTTTTAACAATTTTTCTTGAAATCCAGTAAAAAAATTAGAACAATTACTAGAAATGCAAATATAAGTTGTTAATATTCCACGACCTAGGTGCAATGATATTTTTTTAACTATATAATGTTTATACTACTTCATAAATAAGCATTCCAGAGTAAGTATATTTTGTAAAAAATTGTTGTGATTAACTATTTCAAGAGGATATCTACCATAGCTTACTACGATCAATTAATCCCCAAAATGAAATTTGTTGGCCTCTCTCCCCCTATGACCCAAGTTCAATCCCCTCTCTTTGGATAGTGCAACAACACCCAAGATATCGGCTCGACGAAGCAGAGCCTAGCCGATAGAACCTGCAACATAGATGTCATCTCACCCAAGATATCTAAGTTCTTATAAGTAACTTACAGAACCATGTTCTTGCAATTTATGTGGGAGGGTGTTTAAGTCCTTAGATCTACGCCAAAGTTTCCATGAAGACCAGGAGGGTGGGTTGGTGGTTTTCACTTTAGATATCAATACCAAAGTATTACATGTCCTTAATTACA
Source organism: Pseudotsuga menziesii (assembly GCA_001517045.1). NCBI lineage: Eukaryota > Viridiplantae > Streptophyta > Pinopsida > Pinales > Pinaceae > Pseudotsuga > Pseudotsuga menziesii. The sequence goes on along the minus strand of LPNX010324081.1, from coordinate 18,616 downwards.
CAGTCTTACGCAATTCCATAGTGAACAGTCATCACAGATATATTCATTACTTCGAATACAACATTCACATATTAATATTCTTTAAGAACAATAATCAATCAATCATTAAACCAGTAAATATGTACTTGTTTAATATATCCAATCATTCACACATATACACAACATACAATGTGGAAACCCATCCCAGAAAAAACCACAAGGTGCTCTTCATCTGGCATTGGCATGAGAAAATATATGCACCTTTTGTTTGTACATAAAGCTACAGACTATGTTCAATATCTTCTCTTCTATCTCTACAGGCTTCTTCTCCCTCTCATGCTCTATGTTCTTCTTTATATTTATCACTCTACTCTACTCCTACTCAACGATCCGCGCATAGCCTGGATCGAATCGACCTTCTCTATTTGTATACACACTCAGCTGTAGGTCATCTTACTCTGATGCACTCAGGGATCCAAAGTTACCTACTCAAAAATGTTGTATCCTCTACTCAGCTCAAAAGTGTCTAAACACAAACTAGCTAGTAGGATAATTGACTGAGTGGATAGCCCGTGTATAGCTTGGGTTTCTCCTTTTAGAGCCTTTTTACAGACTTGATATATTCTCGTACATGCTTGTTACATACTCAATCATGACTTGATACAGACTCTAACACTCTCAGCTACAGTCGCTATCTCGAAAGACTTACTATCCTCAGGCCATAGGTTGTCTTTCCTATTCTCGAAAAATATGACCAAAGAGGCACTGTCGGCTTCACTTACAAAATTTCCTTGCATGTGTTGTTTGTACCGGCTCCAGTCAAACTCATACCCATGATCGCTAAGGGTTGTTGTTTCTTTGCATCATGCCTTACTGTCACTGTCACTTTCTGGTCGTTATCTTGTCTGCACACCTGCTTCCACAAATATTCTTCCATGCCATCACATCTCATGCTCTGTACTTCCATCATATCTTACAAAACTAGCGATGCTTCCTTGTCCTATGCATTTACTTTTCCTTTCTCCTTTTCTTCCTTCTTTTGCTGCATCATCCTTCCCTTTTCCCTTTATGTTGTTTCCTATGTCGCAACTCCTTCTTCTTCTTCCTTGTACTCTTGTTCCCTTACTAAGGCAGAATTCTATATGAATTCTTCCCTTCTTCCTGGGGATAGTAGGCCCCCATGGGGGTTTCACTGAGTGAACTTGTTACATATCACGTTTATTTGTAGGACATTAAAGAATATCCCTAATTTCACTAATTATTGGAAAATAATTCCTAAAATTATATTTTTGAACCCCCCTCACAATATACCTTTCCAATTAAGAAAATCCCTAGTTTCACCAGATATGGTAGGTACCCATTCTATCAACCCATTTTTAACACCGCCATATATATCATATTGTAAAGTTGAAACAACAATATCCCTAACACATCTTAGTATAAGAAAACAAGATGATAAATAAAATATAGTATAATGGTAGTAATGATCCCAGCAGGATTGTAAGGGTGACTGATTCATTTGTACCATTGGAAAGTGGAAGACCGAACGAAATATTAATGGGGAAGGAAAAACACATAGAAGGAAAACCAGTCAAGAGATCAATGTAACAAAGAATGTAAAATACTGATAGTCAAATAGACAATGAAATGCTTGGAAAATATGAGAATTGCACATGTTTCACACCAGAACCTGCTAATATACTAATTTTATATCATGTAACTAAAGTATAGCCATATAGATCTCATGTTTTATATAAGCTTAATAAATTTAACTCCATAAAATATTTTTAATAATCTTAATAAATGTTTTCTATTTTTTTTTAAATTATTTGTAAGTGATTTTTGATACATGCATAGCAAAATATGATAAAATAACACTCTTATTGTTTGGATAAACTACGTGCACATATCTTCTTATGATTAAATTATTCCAACTTTAGTGAACATATATTCTTGCACAACAAATGAATCTCATTTCTATATCTAAACAAGATCAAAATGAGTTGAAAATTAGAGCATATTCTCTTCGTTTCCTATTTAAAATATTAAAATAAATTAAATGTCATTCCCATATAAATTTAACTTTGGTTATCCAAGAGGTTATTGATTTTTCTTGGGTCGAGAATTATTCTATTTTGGAATATTTATAATTTTATCTAATTGGTAAGAGATTTCTGTATGAAACTAAGACAAAAATCCTCAATTTTATGTATATGATCTAATGATATAATCAATTTTTTTGGTATTTTTAAGATGGATTTATGGAGTTAGATTTCAATTGGAATTAAGATTTCAATCAATAATATTATAATATGATTAAGGTAATGATATGAATATTTTCATTTAAAAACTATTTAACAAAAAAAAAATCACAAGCATAATGATAATATTATAGAAAATTTATTTGAAATTAAATGTAGTATAAAATGTTTTCATATACAACAATTATATATATATAATGTAAAATCTATAAAATAAAATTTAAAATAAAAATATATAATGTTTTTGTTGTAAAATCTATAAATTATAATCAACATAATTATAATATTATAAAAATATTCTTTTAAATTAAATATTTTAATATACAATAATTTTATGTCAGGTTAAAATGTCATTTTTTTGTCACTGCAGAGACGTGTTTGCATTCAACATGTCTCTGTGGGCGGCCTCCAAATATATTCAAAGGATATATATATATATATATATATTATTCAAATATATTTTTATAATAGTATAATTATGTTGATAATTTTTCTATTAATTTTATTATACATATTTTACTTTATATATATATAATTAATGTAAAAGATATATAATAAAATTAATTGAAAATTATCAACATAATTATAATATTATAAAAATATTCTTTTAAATTAAATATTTTAATATACAATAATTTTATCTCACACTAAAATGTCGTTTTTTTGTAGTGCATGGATGTGTTTTCATTCAACATGCTTCTATGGGAGGACTCCAAATATATTCAAAGAATATATATATCCCACGGTTTGAATGTTATTCCTCATCCCACCCAAATAAAATAACCCCCAATATTTATATCACTATGTCAAATTTAAAAAAAAAAAACTCGACCCCTTAATACGAGGCAATATATTTTTTAGGATTTTAGGAGTATTCAAACTCCCAATATGAATGGACGTGATATAATATTGCCATGCTAGTGAAACCCCCATGCAAACGCCCAACACTCACCTATCGCACGTCTTGAGCCACGCAAGCTACTGCTCCATAAAATTACTTGCACGAACTTGTGTTTGAAAATCCTAAATGATTTTCACCAAATTATCCTTTTATCCATGCACATCTTCTTCGACCTTCTGCATGTGCTCCACCAAGTCAAAACTAACGTGTTCCAGCTTGATTCTTTCCACTGAGGCTGCAATGTCATGCACGTTTTGGTGCACAGGATCAATTATCCCTGTGACTCTTTCTGCTTCTTCTTGTATCTCCACTATCTTTTCGTTGCATTGTTGTTGTCATGTGTGTATCACATTGGTTTGTTATTGCATGCTACGCATCTTTGTGGTATTGACCTTTTTCTACTCCAGGGGAAGCTGTTTTACCTCATTCTGTATATGAGCAATGTTTTACTTTAGTGTAGTGAGGTCACCTGCAATATTCTCCGATTAGTCATCATCCATTAAGGTTTCCGAAGCCTCAGAGACTTGGTCCACCACCTTGGAACATGCGTGTTTGGAATTTTTGATTTCATTTGCATCTGCTATGGATGCCTCTCTTCTTTGTGCCGAAACTTTTGGAGGTGTGTTGGGTGCCCTTTTCTGTTTTAACTACACTACTTTTTTCTTAAGGTCTATTACTAATTTTTCTAACTGTGCTATTTTTGCATCTGGGGCCATGCTCGGTGTTATTTCTTCTTCTTCTAAGATGCTACAAGAGAAAGTGACTGCTTCACTAATTCTTTGGTAGTTACCATCCTCCTCCCATTTCTTTTGTTCAACCTCTTGGATTTCACTTTGCATTATTCTGCAATCTTGATGGGTAGCCTTTACCTATGTATCAAGGTGACGGTCTTGTAGCCTCATTTTGGTATTAACAACATCTTGGATAGCATACACTTCATTCATATGCATAGATGAAAAATCTATAATGAGCTGGTTAGCATCTTGAAAATCAAGATTAGATTCCAAGGTTCCACACTTAACAACAGTCTTAGGGACCTGTAGCATTATTGGAAGGGTTGGTACAAAGGCCACAGTTTGATCCATTCGGAATGTCTTATATGGGGCTTGGGATTCCACTATGGTACTTGGACCATCAACAACGATATTAACTTCTTCCATTGCTTTACAGAGAACCATAAGGACGTCAATGACTGTACCTGAAATTTCCTCTTGTCGTTCACCTATAGACATGAAACTATATTGCATAGCTTCAATACTTGTGTTAGTCATCAATTGCATATTATCATTGTCCAAGCTAACAGCATTTGCAGTTCAGTCATCTTTCATCTTCTTATTTGGTCTTCTTGGTTGCACTTGTTGCTTTTGAGGTTCCTTCTCCTCATCTTGGTTTTCCTGAGGTACCTCCTCCTTATATTGTTTTGCATGAGGTTCCCCCTTGTCACAATCGAATACTAGGTCTGTAGGTGGTGAGGGGGTGTGACTTTCATCAGAGCACCCACTCCTTGTGTGGTATTCTTCATCACTTTCCTCCTCTTCTTGGTCCACGCAATCTTGCTGTTGGATCTGTTCTTCAAGTACTTGAATACGCCACACTTCCAACCATTTATTAACAATTTCTTGGACCTCATCCTTAGTTATGATAAAGTTAGGTCGTATCTTTATCCCTTGAGGTCGTTGTCATGGCTATAGGTAAACATTGTGTGGGCCCACTTCAAAATTAACAATGGAATGAAACTATTGGATAGTGGAAACATCTAGCTTAGACATGCTTCTTACCTGATGGCGTATAGCCTCTGCATGCATAAAAAATTCAATATTTCTCTCATGTTTTCGTTCTCGGTGCTCCTTCTTAAACTGAAGGTTCCGGTACCTCGCCCCTTGACAGGGCACTTCCTGGTCAACACCCTGGTATCATTTTGGTTTGGACCATGCAATGAATGAGATTAGGATTAACAACCAAGAGTAGTGGAACGCCCAGCCCCGTCAAATAATCTCTTTCAACAAGAATTAACACCAATTCAGTTGAACTCCTTCCACGCAGACATCTCCCGACGCAATTTCTCCTGCTGAACACTTATCTAGACACAGTTTGCAGAGTAACTTAGATGTTAATACTTTAATGTCGAAGATAACAGTGGGTTCATTAATGATATTAATCACCAATACTCGTTTACGTCTTTGTATGCCAAAATTTTCCTTCATTCGCTTAGCTAGGGATGCCTCTTGATCCTTTTTGAGTAGTGGTGTTGGGTTCATTCCAGTAGATGGTAGGCCTACAATAGCAGCAATGAGCTTGATAGTCACATGTATGTATTTTCCTAGATAGAGAACCCCATCATGGAAAAGTAGTAATAAATACTTAACACATGTTAACTTGGGTACCGCGCCCAAAATGTGGTATGTATAAAGATGATAATATGTCGTACTTCTCCATATTTTCATACCATTCCTGTATAACATATCTGCGAGGCAACTCCGGTGTGTCTTGCACCATTTTCGTATAACGTTCACGGTCTAAATATAGTTGCATCTTGCTGTCATGGTCACCATAATATAGCCTTTGTAGTTTGGGTAAAATATATTTTACTACCTTCACACCCTCTGGTACTGACGACACCCATAGTGGAGCCTTTCCTTTCTTCGGGATGAAAATTCTGGTTACATTTCTGTGTCGAGGTGAAACATATGGTGGCAATAATTTTCTTGTCTCAAAATAAGCTAAGGGCATGACTTCCTTCGGGGTTGTTACTCATTTTTCCTTCTTCTTTCTTGTGCTAGTGTGTTGTTCCTATTGAGGCACTTAGGGGCTTGGTCTATCCTTCTAGATTCGTTTAGCGGCCTTCGACTTGACTCTCAAGTTGGTTTTCTCATTAGGAGGGATCATTGGGGTTGGGATATATCTAGTAGTATCTTCCAATATTGAGGTGGGTACTACAGGATCAGATTCAAATGTGCTTGTGCTTCAGACAGAGATGATCATACTATAAAATCACCAACTCCTTGCTCAGAGTTTGTCACAATAGTAGTGTTTTTTCTTGGTATTCCAAGGTCGAAGTCAGGGTAATGAGGTGTAATAAATACCCTAACTGATGATAGGCATACTGTGTATAATTCAAAATTTTTGAGAGGAATCCATCCTTTTCACCGCATGGGAATACCCTAGTTCTTAGATCCAATAGTTTTTCATTATTCCACTACTGTCCTATCACTGAATTAGTAGTTATTGTTAAGTAGTAGGTTGGCACGCCACAAAGATTATTGTCAATTTTTTTATGTCCTTTCTAACAGGGTGTCATGCATCTTCACACGTGCAATCTCTTTCCACTTCGTACATTCTTTCTAACACAAGAGGCTTATGACAGCTGGGTCACTATCGAATAGATTCTGCATGATATTATCGCATGTGGTTTAGTTATGCATAGTAATGCTGCATTGATGGAGGTCCATGGCTGCAACGGGTGTCTCTTAAAAAATTGTCCCCCTTAGTACCCATTGTGGATATCAACTGTTGGTTGTTTACTTGTAAATTCAAATGCTTGGGTAAAGTTTACAGTTAAACTTTTCCACTCGCTAGCAGGGATGATTTTAAGGAACCATACTTATTTAAAAGTGTATAGATGTTGGCGAATCTTACCAATTCTTAAAACACCAACTATAAAATGTTTGGCGATATTTTTCAAAAAATATTTTAGTTTCCAAGGATTTCATATCGTTTATATAATAAGTTGGCGATTTTTAGGGTGAAAAAAGTTTACCCCACCAAAATTGGGCTAAACAGGGATTCAAAATTTGCAAAATGATGAATCTTTTTTAAGAGAAAACCCCCTAAAAATAGCCCATGGGGTAAATTTCACCTGTAAAATTATCCCTGCTCGCTAGTTCCTCGTTGCAGCTCCTCTGAAGTGTACCAACTTCTTGGCACCATTTCCAAGGTGTGGATGAATCAGTGAGCCCATTCCTGTCGTGAATATGCTTGGCAAGTCATGCAACATTGCTCAATATGTTTTCCAGGATTTGACAATCATGTGTATTTATGATCAGTGTAGCTGATTTCATTTCCAAATATGATCTCCACCAGTATTCTACATTGTGACCAGTCAAAGATATATTGTTTATGTGTACACCACCATTTAGTGGGCATAGCATTTAGCACATAGTCCAAAGTGGACAGTTGCTATGATTCTATGACCTTTTCTTCAAATTCTTCTAAGAAGGATTCCAAGTTAGATAATCCTTCATACGTAGGCAGTGATATTTCTTTGATTTCTATTCTTCAACCAACTTTTGTGATCCTTGCACATTTGCACAATGATACTTTGTGCATCCTATTATGCCAATTTTCTAGGGCTTCTCTCGAGTCGGAAGTGCACAAGATGACACTACGCCAACTCAGGTTTCCATCCGTTGTGGGGTTAATTTAATCATCCTTTGAAGACATGACGTTATACAGCTGGTCCAAATACTTCCTTCTCCCTTCACTATGCACAGGCTCAAAATTTAGTTGTCCTTCAAGGGGATCAATGGGTGCAACCATTCTCATTTTGGAATCCTCAAAAGATAGGATCCTTTTCTTGAAGTTTATGATTGTCTGGTTATCAATACACCAATCAATCCATAGAAGAATAGGGTATGGATTTGTGTCATCAATAATTTTAATGACCTCGAATTTAGCATATGTTCTCAGGCCTTCAACGTCCAAGGGAACTTGGAATAGTCTACCAATTGGTAGCACCTTCGACTGGCTAGAAAGATGTAGTTGAATAGGAGACTAGTCCAGTCGTGACTTGTTCATACTTTCCCATGTCTATATTGTCAATATATTGACATCTGATCCCAATTTGAGTATGATATAATCCATATCATAATCTCCTCTTTGCACAGTCATTCACAATTCTCGTCCTATCTTCTGTTTGCTTCCGACTTGGTTGACTCTTATTTTAGGGCGTAGCTCTATTGTGTTGTCTTCTATGAGTGATGAAAACTATATGACATCACCTTTGTCATGGATTAGTGGTAAAAAAAATTGAAAACGTCTTTGAGATTACTAACCTTTTTAGTGGGCAGCCTTCTGATTAGTTGTTCAAATATTTCTGGCATAGCTCGCACTTGTGCTGATGTCGACTATTGATTGGCATCAAAAAAATATTGTCCTGACTCTAAGAATACCTCCTTCTCCTGTTGGACATCTAGTGGAGATTTTTATGGGGCCATAGGTAGAACCTACGGGTGTCCTTGTCATGTATTTTGGTCTTCTCCCATCACAGAACCTCTTCTTGTAACTACAACAAGGTTGGGTTGTCTTGGATCAACATAAATCATTTGGATATTTGGATTGGGGTTTGGATTCTGATTTAGCACCAAGTTGGGGTTAACAACTGTTCTATCCTGTCATTTCACAATAAGCTGCAGACACTGTTTTATAGTGTGATCAAATGCTTTACAATATGTACAAGTTTTTGCATGACTTTGACAATTTCGGGAAAAATGAACTCTAAAGTTCCCACCCTCCCTTTATGGAGGGTATTGTTTCTATTGAGGATACTGGTTTGGATGGTATTGCGGTTGAAAATATTATTGTTGAAACTATGTAGACCCAATACTGAGGTTGTGCTCATTCAACTTGCATTTCTTCCTCCTTCTTCATTAGGTAGGTATCTATCATTTTTTCCTAGAGCAGTTGGAAGGATCTGCAATCCCTTTCATCATGTCATACCAATCTACAGAACTTACAATACAGACTAGTAGGTGCACTTAAAATCTGTTGTAGGTACATACATTGCTCGGATTTGTGACCTCTAGTCTGACATACTCTGCACCAAGGAATTCCTTGGGTGTTTAATGGGTTTGGGGCACCTCCTGCGACATAATTCATTAGCGCCAGGAAATTATCCTTATGGTTCCCATCTGTTCTGCACCTGGTACACCATAGTTCTTCTTGAAATTATTTGACTCTTTTGATGTCCTAGAGCTACAATGTAAGATTGGCCAGCTACGACTAAATTTTCATCATGCCTAAGCCATTGTCTCCAGCTGGCGAGGCTTCTAACTTCATGGATATCTACAGAGCCTCTGTCTGCAACACATTTTTTTTTCATCAAAGGTGTTTGAATATGTGGCAACAAGGAGGAAATGAACCATTCCTTGTGTTGCACATCTGACATTTGGAAATTGACCTTGGCCATTAACGTCTTAAATATCTCATCAAAATCCCAAACAAACTCTATCGATAGCTGCTTCATCTCCTTGATCTCAACGATACATTGTGATTCATACTTCGGTTTCCTAAATTCATCAATCAATATGAGTCAAATGTCATTGAGTGTTTTTTGGACCACTCCTACTGGTACTATAGAAAACTTCATATACCATCCTAGCGCTCAACCTCGTAGAGTCGCAATCATCCGCGCTTTTTTAATTTCCTCGTCATGGATATGTCGTACAATCTAGACGATGTCACACAAAAACCAATGTTTTTCTTGGTCTTCTAGCCCATTCCCATTGAATATTGGGAGCTTAATTTCAATTCCAGCCATAGGGTTGATCGGTACTTTATTAGTAGGAATAAAATGTGGACTAGTCAGACTTCCTTGTCCTCTATTTACAGCATTAGTACTACTTGTATTTACAGAAATACTTGGATATGGTTCTCACGTCCTTACCTCGGGTACCATCGGTGAGTTGAGTACATGTTCTGGTTCTAGAGCTTTAGTTGACTCTTCAGATTCTTTATTTTCCTCTGAGATTAGCTGGTACACTTCTTCCTCATTAAACGAGCCTTCATCTAGGTACGACGTAAACTTGTAGCCTTCTTCTTCTTGTTATTTGCTACAATTGCCTCATCCGAATAGAGTTGTACACTTTTTGTCAGGCCTGAATCTCCTTCTGCTTCAAAAAAATCCAGATTCTAGTTCAGTTCCACCTTCTCCTCAGAACATCTCACTCCAAGGTTCTGTTGAAGCATAGCCACCCTTGTTTCTCAATCTATCATTCGTAGAATGCCCTTTTCACATATGAGCATTTTGATCCATTTCTTCCATGATGAAAGATATCTACTCCGCGGTCCTTGGAAAATTTTTCTCTCGTCCTCATCTGGCATTGGCATGAGAAAATAGATGCACCTTTTGTTTGTACATAAATCTACATATGTTGTTCAATATATTCTTTTCTATCTATATAGAATTCTTCTCCCTCTCATTCTCTCTATTTTTCTTTATCTTTATCACTCTACTCTACTCCTACTCAGCGATCCACACATAGCCTAGATCGAATCGACCTTCTTTATTTGTCTGGGCACTCAGATGCAGATCCACTTACTCTGATGCACAGAGAAATCCAGAGTTGCCTACTCAAAACTTTTGTATCCTCTACTCAGCTCAAAAGAATCTAAACACAAACTAGCTAATAGCCTAACTAATTGACTGGCTAACCCATGTACAACTTGGGTTACTCCTTTTATATCCATTTTACAGACTCGGTATATTCCCATACATGCTTGTTACAGACTCAATCATGAATTGATACAGACTCTAATAAACTCAGCTACAGTCACTAGCTCAGCCGACTTGCTATCCTCATCCCACAGACTATCTTTCCTATTTTAGCAAAATATGAACAAAAAGGCGCCATCGTCCTGACTTACAAAAATTCCTTACGCGTGTAGTTTCTTTCGCCTCTAGCTAAACTCGTACCCATGATTGCTAAGGGATGTTGTTTCTCCCCATTATTCCTTAATGTCACTTTATGTCCATTATCTTGTCTGCACGCCTACTTCCATGGATATTTCTCCATGTCATGACATCTCGTGCTCTGTACTTTCGTCATATCTTACAAAACTGGCGCAACTTCTTCGTCCCGTGCCTTTACTTTTCCTTTCTTCTTTTCTTCCTTCTTCTGTAGCAGCATCCTTTCCTTTTCCCTTGATGTTGTTTCTTATGTCGCAACTCCTTCTTCTTCTTCCTTGTACTCTTTTTCCCTAACTTGGGTAGAATTATATATGAGTTATTCCCTTCTATCGTGGGCCCAACAAAATTTTAGATTACATTTAACCTAAATTTAATTTTATAAACGTTTATTTATGTTAAATTCTAGGATTTTAAATATTTCTCCATTACACATGTATTACGGTGAAATATAATAGCTCTACAACACTTAGAAAAAAAATTGGTTAAATATAGAGAGGGGTATAAATAAAAAACTTACTACTTTTTTTTTCTAGAAAAACAAAAAAACAACTTTAACTTAATATTCAAGAATAATCAAAGTTAAAGAGCCTTTACAATCAGTTTGAGAGAAATTATAAGTAGA
>LPNX010324054.1:91587-174073 GCA_001517045.1 Pseudotsuga menziesii | reverse complement strand
AAAAAAAAAAAATTGATTTTTACTGTTATTATGATATATACAAATTTTATTTTAATTGAGATGTGGGGTGGACTACCTACTATGGTTTTTGAGATCAGAATAGGACAAATGTATTATGAATCTTTATTGATTTTATGGAACTCTTTTAAAATTCGAAATAAAGTCTTTCTCTATATATATCTTATGAATGGATAACTTGTAGCTATGCATAGATAACTCATAGTTGATGAATGAAGTTCATAACATAACTAAAAGAATGTAAAAATAACTATTAATTATAAATGGATGACATAAATAATGCTGATAACATATAGCATGGGTAGCTTAAAGTTTAACCCATTTAACTAAAATAATACGAAGAATAATTTTTTTTCAAATTTATTTCTATCTCATTGCTATCTCTCAATCATTTAATCTCTCTAAACATGATGCAACCACAAACTAGGCGCTTCCTGTTCCCTAAAGAGGCAGCTGCTTATAAAGAATTATTCCATTAATTTAACTACGCCTTTGCATGGTCATATTTATAAATGCCTGGGGTGGACCCCTGTTGAACATCATATCGACACTTGGCCCGAAGTTCCCCCGGGAAGCATAACCAACACCCCATTCACCCTTCTAAGGCTCTGGCCATCAAAGTAGAGATAGAGAAACCTCGCCAAGCCGAGTTCATCTATCCCATCGCATACACATCATGGGTTTATAATCTTGTCCCTGTGAACAAAAAGCAGGGCTTCGCCTATGTATTTCTTTTAAAGACATGAACTAGGCATATCCCAAGGGAAATTTCCATACTCCGTTTATCAAAGAAGTCATCAATTCCCGCGCCTGTCATTAAGTCCTCGGATGGGTTCTGCACCTTTATTTTGCAACAGCCCTGTTACCCTTTCAACCTATATACTGGACTAGGACCTAAGTGATAAAAATTATAGCAACATGCCGTGCTAGTAGGAGCTTTTTCTTGCTTCGGAGCGTCATTGCTACACATTGGATTTAAGCGCTTAAGGACACATTATTCATTGATGGAACTCTGGTGCAGTTAGTCATTGTGTTGGACTAGTTGCAGTTCCTCAATCACCTCCTCCCACCTAACTGTTGGGGGTCATCCTCCTTGCTCCTGTGCAAATTACTTTTCCTCTAACCACTTAGGTGCGTTCTCCATAACAAGCATCACGGTCTACACCTAGTACTAAGAACACCCTAGTAGTAGTGTAACTTACTCTACCGTTCCGTACCTGATGATTCACTCACTATTGGCCGTACCTATGCGGTAGGTAGTGAAACTTCATCATAGAAGTTTTTGAAAAAAAGGATTTATTGGTGAATCGCTGGACTTATTGTTGGAATAAGGTTAATATGTTTTTGGCTAGGATAACTTATTTATACTAGCAGCTATGGAAGTAGGAGAAAGGGTGCAAAGGCATCCCCCCACTAACTCATCAGAGGTAAACTGCTAGAAATGCTATTTTAAATAAATGACACTTTATGATCCCCGATGATGTTGGAATACTAAAACCCATAAAAATGATAATATGAAAAATAAAAATAAATATCTGAGAATAACTCTAAGCTTCAGTTATATATGTAATTATATTAAAATAAGCTCTTCAACATAATAAGATGTTTCTGCTCCTCAAATGCTTAATTGACGTAAGTAAGAGCATGTCTAAGATTGACTAGACAGTAGTCCAATAGGCGCTAAGACTTCAGCTAGTCCAGTCCAATAGGGCTCTTACTGTACTGACTACAAGGGCTTTAACTCTAAGGCTTTACGGGGGTTCAAAGAAAGAATGGTAACTTTTATGTGTGGGGCTAGTCACCTATGGCTTAATACTACAACAAGAAGAACTAAAGCAAGTGTGTCTATTGCCTGCTAGTTTTTGCGGTAATGCATGATTGAACTAGTCTGACTACGGCTTAAGACATAAGACCTTACTCCATGGACCTAGATGGACTAATAAGATAGTCTTCCCTTAAAGCTAGTTTCCAACGAGATCTTACTCTTCAAAGCTTCAATAGACTACTCATATAAAGGCCTCAATCTCTAGGGCTTAAGGCATTCCATCTATCCATAGGGGGGGGACTAGGTCCAGTCAAATAGGTGCTAAGACCTAACTGTTGGATCAAGGCAGCTAAGACTAAATAAGTTTCCATAATAGGGGGCTTGTACAGACTAAGCTAAGACCTTAAGGCAGTAAGTTCAGAGGGGCCAGTTGCTTGATCTGCATTTGCTTCCAAAATTGTATCTCCTGCTACTGTAAAATAAGTGTATAGATCCACATATGCTATCTTTTATCTTGCAATTGGATTTGCTTCCGAAGCTACTGAAGCTCTTGCTGGTCCTTCAAAGTGTGCTTCAATCGAATAAACTACTTGTTAAATTGTTAAAATGAAAGTGCTTTTGCTAGCCAAAGATAGTTGTTGTTGGTTGTTATGCTATATATGTAACTGGAAAATATGCTACTTGATTAACTGAAACTCCTGTGGGCTTAACCTTTTCCTCTAACTATGATGCCTATGATGATGCCCATGCCTCTTTATAATATGTGGCCTCTGCTATATGTGCATGGATCGATCTTTTCATCTAGAGGTGTCTAGTGTAAGACATGGCAGGTTAAAAAGGAAACCAAAGCATTTATTTGTCCTTCCTATGCTTTTTATGCATTTTACTCTGTCATGTTCCTCTGTCTGTCCCTCTTAATGAATCTGTTGTTTTCTGCAGTGCCTTTATCTATTCCTTTCTGTTCCATATTTGAGTTTCATCTCCTAAGCAAATGAACTGCCCCAAATGTAAGGTATAAGCCTTTGGTCAGCTTCCCGAACTGGGTCACCAAGAGGTGATACGACAATCAGACAGTCTACTGATATGATCAGGAATATGGGTTCAATCCCATTCACCTCATCCAGCATCCATCATCCTACTGAATTCCCATTCACCTCAGCAAGCATTCATCATCTTACTAAAACTAACAAAATCTCTTCCGCTTGAGGAGCTATTAATATCAGTCAAAACCACATTGACCAACTTTCAATATTTACTCTAGAGTATCACCGATGAACATCTGACCACAGTAAGCTGACCTATCTTAGGGTCAGGCTATAACTTAGTCGATTCCCCACTAAACTACCTATGTGCTTTCGATCTGATCCCTGACCCCTTCTCACCCTTGTCAATAAAGGCGATCAAATTCCAGTGCATTATAATCAATATAAGGTGCCGCAGAGGTAAGAGCAGCTCCCGAGGCATAACCTATAGAGGCCTGAGACATTGAGTCGTTTACGGTTATAACCACGGTTTTGCTTTATTCTTGATACCTCATGAAATTAGTTCTGCAATGGCTTGGTCCTAAAGGTTTAGCGGGTTGAATTTCAAAATTTGCATATGAAGGTTGGTCGATTGGCATGGATGGAATGAGGAATGGTTATATTGGTCAGTGCGGAGAAGACCAACATGAGTTTATAGCATGATATGAAAGCATGCTCCTTCCCATTGATTCCAGATGGCAATAGGTGGGTCGAAAACTAGTGGCATGCTGATTCACAAAGAGATAAATGTGCGAATTCTTATTAGACAATGCATGCTTTATAAACCACCAATCTTCGACATAACTCTAGGTCAGTGTAACAGTCATACTATCAACATGCTACACATATCATGATAGTGTCCTAGCAATGGAACAATTTGTTTGCTCAATTTAAGACCTAGGTATGCATTGGTGTCCAACAATAAGCCACTCTAGTGTTTCAATCCCCATAATGACAGGTATTACCTAAAGCGCGGTGCTGAGACAGAAAGGTTTGTGAGAGGGATCAACAACATTACTGATGCATCCCTTACTAATAACTACACTAAAAGGTAATTAACAATGCATGCCTTTTAACAATAGACCACAACCTCCTTCCAAGTTTAACCCATTAAACTATCGAACATTGCCATCTAGATAATCCTGCATATAAATTGAAGTATACAACATTTATACAATCAAGATACTATCATTCAACATAATAATAATAAAAAATAAAAATAAAGGACATCATTGGTTATTCTCCTTTTCTTTATTGAAGATGGCATAATAAAATAATCAATTTTCTCCGGTGCTCAACCTACCAATTAGTGGATCAAGGTAGATAGCATTTATGCACTCAACTTACTAATTAATAAGACAGTTACCTCTACCCCCTGTTACCTCCAATGATGACGATAAGCAGGGAAGTTCGATAACGAATTTAAAATAATATTGAATGAGCTGGTCTTCCAACAAAAAGCGATATCTGAGAATATGTCTAAGATCCTGGAAGCTAGCCACTTGTTGGGTTCTTTGTAGTGCAAAAGTTGTGGACTAGGTTATGCAAGTAGTGCGCTTACTAGTGGTTGCAATAGATCTGGTGGAATGTTCTACATTTGAAAGTTGTTTGTAGAGGCCATTTGGGATTGTTGGAATCATGTTTTCAGATCCAGTGCAGGTGGACAAACTTGGAAGTCCGTGGGTACCACAAGTTGACAGAAGAGGGGATTTCTAATGTCAACAACTCAGGAACGCTTAAGGGTGAAGCCATAGGTTGGGCGGAATACTTGTTAATATTTGAGTCTTAGGAAGCTGTTGAAAACCAGTGCCTACATTAAACATTAGAGCATGGTGGTTTGAATCGTTCGAGTTGCTACAAATTCAAATTGCAATCTGGTTCTCCAAGTGTAAAAGACCAGCGTTCAATTTTGTTGTTTCCAATGAATTGTTGATTACTGCTGACCAGCAACCATTGGCCTACTCCAAAGAGTTCACCATGCCTACTAGGGAGGTGCAAATATAACAGAACTTACTTACTTCATATACCATGTTTCCTTATTGCAGGCTTGCTAGATTGATTGCAGGCGAAGAGTGTTCCAGATAATAACTAGTTTAGAATATCGATTCCTTCACTTTACTTCATCATGTTGGAGTTGTGATTGAGTCTGGAGATGTTCTACTTTCACTTGCGAATATTGAAGGCATGTTAAGACCGATTTAACAGTTGCTTTGTAAATGGTGACTGCATTTTTGAGAGAAGTGAGCATGAAATTATTAAACAATTCTAAGAACTCTTTGTTTTTATCCATTTGAGACCTGAGGAGTTCTTGCAACTCCACCCTTTAACAATCAAACTCAGCAATTGAAGACTCCAAAAACTAAAGGGTGTTGGTTTTAACCGAGAATTCACCCTATTACAGTCAGGGGTGATTTTAAGAACCCCCCCTAGATTTATATGTATAAAAAATGGGCGAATCTCTCCGATATATAGGAAAATTTGAAGGCGATTTTATCAATAATATAATATGTATATATAAAAAAATTGGTGAATCTTTCATTTTATTATATAATGTTGTAAAATCTCAGTGAATCTTTCATTTTATTATATAATGTTGTAAAATCTTGGCAAATCTTTCATTTTATTATATAATGTTGTAAATCTTGGTGAATCTTTCACTAAGTTATAAGATATTGTAAAATCTTGGCGAATATTTAACTTCATTATAAAAAATTGTAAAAACTAGAGAATCTTTCACTTATTTATAGAATATTTTCAAAATATATGAACAACAACATTAGTCAAATAACATGAATCACATCATCAACAAAAAAACATGTAGACTCACAAGTCACAACTGGAAGGTGTCAGTGAAACACAACTGCACGGGCTAGATTCAGGGCAAGTGGGGACTCCACTTGTTATCTTGTCCCTTAATGGTCCAACAAACATGTGGGGACCTGAATATTGACAAACTGATAAACTCATAGAATCATACATTATGCTCAATCTTGGCCTCCACTAGCCAATTATGGTCATGGAGGCTAATACAATTATACATTGTAATTATGCCAATTGATTATTGCATTAGATGAATGTTGGTATTGTGCCAATAGGTATCCTACGATCAACGCATATTGAACCGAGTGCATAGACCATTTTTCTCTTCGCTTAGCTATGTAGAGCTCATTTATTTTTTTGAATAATGATAAGTATTTACAAAGAAAATATACAATCAGTGTAAAAGAATTGAAAAAATGAAGACAATTAATTCATGCAACTAAAAGTTAATAAAAGAATCTATTCTCAAACCCTAAAACCAACCTTGATTCAAGCTACAACAAAGGGTTAAATCAAGCATCGAATGAGAACTAGAGGAATTCAAAGGACTTAACACAATATTTAACCAAAATACACACAAACTTCAAAAATCGACAGAATGATTCAAACAAAAGCAATAAACAAACCATAAAAATTTGTCAAGATATTCATGCTAAACACCAAGAACGGTTTCATGTACTTGAATGAGCCCATTCTTGCTTAGCGGAAGTGTTGTCAAATTAGTTATTTATCATTTAATGTTAGGAAACTATCTATGTGAAGAGATAGCTCCTAGGCCTACCTTTCTCAAATTCTAGCATCATTTCATGTCACATACAAGAAAGAGACAATGTAAGAGATAAATATCAAACCATCAAGCTTAAAATAAGTTGCATGAATTTAATGTAGCTCAAATCATCAATGTTACAACAAAAAATGTACAATGTAGAATCTATCTTTACCTAAAACACAACCTCAAATTCACATACATTTATCACCACTGACCAACAAGGGTACATGGAACACCTATACCAAAATAAGACTCAATAAGTTTAATAGTATTAGGCTTCAGAACATGGTTCTCTTGCAAGTAAAATTTAGTCATTCAAGTCTGTCCTTGAGTAGTATTTTAGTAATACTCAAGCCTGGCATTGACGTTCTTCTGTTCAAATTTAAATTCAGATATTTTGTGTAGATCCCATTATAAATGGCTCTCCCCATGAGGATCACCTCATCATCTTTCTCATGTAAATCCAAACTCGAAAAGAAATACCTTCAATTTTGTCTCTAGTCTGTCCAAAATGATATCTTCACTGCAATTAATGCATCAACTCTCCCATCTACTATTGTATTGTTGTTCAATAAAATAAGGCATGCCACAACAGTATGGTTTATTCACATGACCAAGTTTCTGACTGATTTGACTTTAAAAGGTGCACCAAACAAAATCCTTCAACTTTGCCTACTTTTGAGAAGAACTAACAACTGCCCTTAATTAGCACATAGGTTATCCTCAAGAATGTTGTTTCACTAATCAAGGAAGTCTTCAAAGAGTCCTTCAATATGCTACCAACAATCAAAACAGTTCCAAATCATGCTAGAAAACTTAGCAAATCAGTTCATAATTTCTACTTAATTTTTAAAGTGCTTCCTTTAATCTCAAAGAATATAATTAGTATTCCAAATGACCTCTTCACAGAACTCGATGGGTGAACCATCAAAATATTCTAGAACAAGCACCTAGCCCCAATCACTTATTCATATGCTTTTAATTTCGAGGAATTGTACCTCAGTGGGTGTTCTTGCAAGTTGCTACCTCCACTGTTGAACCACAACTCCATTAGTGAGTCTTATTCTAGTCTGAATATTAACTAGTTTGAATATTAACAAAAAAATGGACAAGAATTGTCTTATTATTCCCTAAAATTCCTAATTAAGTTCTTCAGTTTTCCAAATTATTTTTCGATATGTTAAATCATTCATTTTGAAGAAAACTAACCCTACAGAAACATCACAAATCCCAAATTACCCTTAAATTCATAATCATGTGAGGGCCATAACAATCCACTTCATAGCCAATGCAATCCTTTCTGCATGAATACTAGTCAGCCCAAGCCCTTCCTTTTCTCTACCAATGTTGCAAATGTCGAAGGAAACTGGTGGTAGACCTTGTTCCCCAAGTAAAAATTGTTAGAATACATTCTATAATTTAGCCTCTCTAAAAAGGAAAACAAAAAAAGTACTACTGAGTGAATAGTGATCATAGGAGCAACTAACATAGTGATCATAGGAGTCAAGTTTGGTTATTCCTAAAGTTTGGAAAATATAAATTTTTAGAAATATATCCTGTAACCTTTCTCTTTACAATATGTTTCTTAGTGAAGGATTTTTTCGATATACCTTAAAATCATCAAAATTTCATTTAACTGAAATTGTATCAATTGTTAGAGAATTTAAAGTTTGAACAATCCATACATATGACAGGTTGTTGAAGTGGCGTCGAATGTACCAGCCACATATGAAATGCACTTTGGAGTACCAATGGTAGGGGCAGTGCTCAACACTCTAAATATTAGACATGATGCACACACAATGTCTCTCATTTTGAAGCATTCAGAAGCCAAGGTGGTGTTTGCGTATTACCAATTCTTGGAAGTTACAATGGCAACAGTCGGGAACCTTTCTCAGGTGACATAGTAATTGCCATTAATTATTGTGATCCATGAACTGGAAAAATCTAGAGAATATTCTTTGAATGAATATCACAAAGATCTTGATTATGAAAAGCTTTTGATAAGTGGAGATCCAAATTTTGAGACTCGCTGGCCTGAAGATGAATGGGAAGTTATCTCATTAAGCTACACATCAGGAACCCTTTCCAGTCCTAAAGGCGTTGTGTACAGTCATAGAGGTTCCTATCTCATAACAATTGGTATTATTTTAGCATGGGAAATGAAGTCTAAGCATGTTTACTTATGGACAACACCCATGTTTTAGTGTAATGGTTGGGGATTTCCATGGGGCATGGCTGCACAAGGTGGCACTAGTATTTGTTGTAGAAGTTTAAAAGAAAAATACATATTTGATGCCATTACTAAGCACAAAGTCACCCACTTATGTGCAGTGCCAACATTTTTAAGTATCATTGCAAATGCACCAGCTCATGAAATAAGACCACTTCCTCACACCGTAGATGCTAAACACACTTGCTAATTTTTCACCCTCAAATATGAATTATGTACTCAAGTAAAGAAATCACCCCATGGCTGACAATATATGTATAGAAGAGTAGCATGGCCCATCAACTGGCCGCTTCAGTCTAAGGAGAGCCCAGGTTTTCAAGATCTCCATTCTTTATCAACTATAAGCCGTCAGTTTTATGAAGGGATTAAGATCTTGCTACGAGGTGTTTTGCATCGGAATCGACACACATCGCTGCATAAGTGATTATTCCTAAGCAATCACTAACATGATGAATGAACATAGATACTTAAAATACTAGACACAATTTCTACCTTTTCATTCTCAAATATGCACTACACACCCATGTAAAGAAATATAGTAAGGAAAATAAACACAACACATTGACCAACACCTCCAGTCTAAGGAGACTCCACCATTATTGGTTTTCAAGATATTCACTCCTTATCAACTATAAGACATTTGTTTTTGAATGGGATTAGTATCTAGCTACAGAGTATTATGCATGGGAATCCACAAGAATTTCTTCAGAAGTAAGCATGCCTACGTATTTAGTGAATTTGCACATTCCAGTCATATTTTACCCATGGGAATTTGCACATTCCAGTCATATACTAGTGACATCATCAATATGTACTTCATTGTATCATCATAAGAAAAACACTCATGGAAGCCCCACAACAACATCTGTGAAAAACAAGATTTGTCAATGAGCACAATGCTTATAACATGTTTAGCTCATAATAAGTATCACATTATGATTATTCTAACAAATCTATAATGGAAAATAGGTTTATATATTGGACACTAAACTTATAGTCTTATACATCATGCCATTATATATCTGAAGTCGCATTTAGTTAGGTTTTGAGCCTCATGCTTTCCTATTAGGGTTTCATGTTTTCAATCCTCGTATATGCAATAAAACCATAATCCAAACATAGTTTAAATTTAAACACATTTAGTACCTAATCATATATAACATGCCAAAAGAATCCATATCTATGATAGTCCATGCAGCATCCAAGAACCTACTTCCAACAAACCTTAATAATAATGCACCTGTATAATCAATAAAAAATATGAACAGTAAATAAAAACAACATGCATTACTGCAAATGAAAACCTCCATAGAGTTATAGAACTCCTAACTTGCCAAAACGATTTCTAAACCAACACCATTTTAGGACAACTTATATGCAAAATTAAGCAATGAAAATCATAGTTATTGTACCCTTAGAATCTCCCACTGAGTTAAAATTTTGTTTTACCTTTAACCATTTAATCAAGCACTTAAAAGTGAAAAGTTAAAAGCAATAACCACCAACATTCAGAACTGACACATGAAAAACTAATGAGTAGGCAAAAGTCCTAACTGAATCAAAGTGCAATAGTTGACTGAGTCTAACTGATTATGACTCATCACATGCAATTGCATGTCCAACTCAAGGAGGTGGCACATCCATAACTCCAAGTAGCTCCAATGGATTTAACTAAAGTGCCACTTGTCATGAGAAGTGGTTAGAGCCTCCCTAGTTGTCTCTAGATCATAAATATTAACCAAAAATAGGAAAATAATAGATGGAGGTGCCTTTACAACTTAGCTTAACTGATTGTTAGGTGAAACAACAATCGGTTATCAATTAGGTGCACTTATGACACTCAGATCAACCCAGAATTGCTCCCTGTTTGAAGGAGGAAGCTCAGTTATCCTCCCCAAATGAAGGAGAAGGCTTAGTTTTCCTCCTTGACTGAAGGAGGGCATGGGTGTGCTCATGTTGATGTCATAGTGTGCTCATCTGATACCAAGTAAGTCAAATAAACTTAGGATAGTGGGTAAATAGGCCAAAATTGACCAAATAAGTGTGCATGTTGGGTAAATGACTCCAACAGTTTCTGACTGATTTGAATTTACAAGGTACACCAAACAAAATCCTTCAACTATGCCTGCTTTTGAGAAGAACTAACAACTTCACTTAATTAGCACACAGGTTATCCTCAAGAATGTTGTTTCACAGATCAAGGAAGTCTTCAAAGAGTCCTTCAATATGCTACCAACAATCAAAACAATTCCAAATCATGCTTGAAAACTTAGCGAATAAGTTCATAATTTCTACTTAATTTTTAAAGTGCTTTCTTCAATCTCAAAGAATATAATTAGTATTACAAATGACCTCTTCACAGAACTCGGTAGGTAAGCCATCAAAATATTCGAACAAGCACCTAGCCCCAATCACATATTCATATGCTTTTACTTTCAAGGAATTGTACCTTAGTGGGTGTCCTTGAAAGTTTCCAACTCCACTGCTGAACCACAACTCCATCAGTCAGTCTTCTTCTAGTATAAATATTAACTAGTCTGAATATTAACAAAAAAAGGGACAAGAATGGTCTTATTACTCCCTGAAATTTCTAATTAAGCTCTTCAGTTTTCCAAATTCTTTTTCGATATGTTAAACCATTCATTTTGAAGAAAACTAACCCTACAGAAACATCACAAATCCCAAATTACCCTTAAATCCATAATCATGTGAGGGCCATAAATATCCAATTCACAGCCAATGCCACCGTTTCTACATGAATACTAGTCAACCCAAGACCATCACTAGGATTACTGCATAACACAAGTGGAGACAATAATTCAAAATTGCTCAAAACAAAGTTATGTTGTGATTGTAAATAGTTAGTTAATAAACTTGGAAAGAAAAAGGGATTACCTATTCGAAGAAACAAAAATAAAAGGTTAACTTCAAGAAAGAGTTTGGTTTGATATATTATATGTCCGAAAAAGTTTACATCACCTGTATTTTGGCTAGACTATGACAGTAAAATGTTTTATATAAAAAAATCAAGAAATGAATAATTTCTAACTTTTAACAGTCTTATGACGATTTTATAAGAAGAGACAAACAACAGATAAAAACAAAATAACGCATCTCCCAAGGATGACAACAGTCAATGGAGTTGGAATTTATGACAGTTTTGGGCACATGATACACAACAGTTCCCCTATTTTCTTGACAAAATCATGGCTTTCCACAAGGCAACAAAGGGATACCCAGGACATGGGAATATTCCATGTTTTATGGGAGTGTCCCCATTGAAATGGGAATGCTTCCTCCCATGTCCCCCAGGACAAAAAAATGTAGAGGACATGTCCCAAATGGGTAAGGATGGATCCCATCCTATATAGATCAAGAGCCTCTCAGAATCACACCAAGTTTAGTCATGACACCAAGATCTATCACTATACATAATTCCTAGCTAATGGCTTAAACCATTGTTTATTTATTATAACCAAGATAAGGGCTACTGAATACCAGTTCACGATTATAACCACAAACTCTAGCTCAACTCAAAAGTACTTCATGCACAAAGTAGTTGTGATATTCAACTCATGGTTTCAAGAATGGCATCCTAGCTCCACCCCATCTAGGTTCTGCATGCCTAATATCATAAGCAAAAAACTCATTTTCATAGGATTTCATGTGGCAAATACATGTTTCCAAGTTCTCTCCAAAATTGTAGATCTCTTCTTCCAGCAACATACTATGGCTGCATAATACATGCTTACCACTTCAAAGTTCAAATATCAATCAAAATCCATATCATCCATAGCATTCAGGGGAACATACAAAGGTGATACAAGTTAGAACCTATTGTTATAGGTGCATGCCATTCAAATACCAAAACTCTTCTTTTTTGTTGCCATGTCCATCTTTGCTGCATATTTATGGATACTGTCAATAGAGCCGAAAAACATTAAATATGTGAAACTTAGTTTCACTCTTGAAGACTAAAATCATTATAGTGAGATCCATTGGAGGAAATTTCAACTCAAAATGGGCCTTTTAACTTTTATTCAAATTCCATGTCATCATGTGTTAGCCAATGAAATTGCTTTAAATTTGAAATACCATATAGGTCTTACACACTTTTTTAATATAAATTTGGGGATATGTATCATAAAAAAAACTACTTTTTTTGTTTGTATTTTCAACATATATCCCCATATTTTTACTCAAATTTTGATCGAGAGAGCTTGTTGGATGCGGAATTAAATTCTGCATCCAATGAGTACCCACTCAATATATTTTTAACGGACCCCGCTACCCCAAAAACAAGAAATACCTGAAAAAATGCTCAAATTTTGATCGAGAGAGCTTGTTGGATGCATAATTAAATTCCGCATCCAACGAGTACCCACTCAGTATATTTTTAACGGATCACGTTTTTTCAGGTATTTCTTGTTTTTGGGGTAGAGGGGTCTGTCAAAAGTATGCCGAGTGGGTACTCGTTTGATGCGGAATTTAATTCCACATCCAACTAGCTCTCCTGATCGAAATTTGAGTAAAAACACGGGGATATATGTCAAAAATATAAACAAAAAAGTAGTTTTTTTCTTTTCTTCCTCCAAAATTAATAAATATTATTTTATTATTTAAACTATTATTTTATTAATTATTTTTAGGAGGCCTATTTTGACTTGAAATTTCCTCTAATTCATGTTGGCAATATGGCATAGCATGTTGTCATTGATGGAAACTAGATAAGAATAGAAAAAAGAGCCATGAATGAGAGGTGACTTTATGTTCATAGCATAAAAGAAATATGCAGGCATTATAAATGAAGGATGGCACTACTTCAAATTTTATGAGTAGAGACTATGTTATTTCACCCAAGCTCATAGTTTAAGCAAGATACTGTAAGAGTATGTTGGGATCATTTTAAAAGATGGAAGCAACGCAAACTGTTTTCAGCAAATTAGTCCTTTTGTTGTGGTTGAACTTCGTTTGAAGAGCCCAGATCCATTGTCGATTGAAGATCCTCTACGACCAGGTGTAAATGTGGGTGTAGGGTCTTTTGCAATATATGCAGGCTACCTTTGTAGAAATGCTGGAGAGTCTCATGATACAACTGCCAAATACATCAGATAATAGCGAAATGTCTAGTGTGATTTCAGGTCGGAATAGGTGATCCATCCTCATGCCAAAAATCCGTTGAGATTGACATTTGAAATCAAAATGCATAGATTAAAATGATAAAAATAAACACAGAGGGTTTTTACAGATCAAGACTCAGCAACCGTTAGATCAAAAATCAACGATGGAGATTAAGTTTTGTGATGAGAATTATCCCACATTGGTTACGCGGAAGAGTTTTTATGTCTCTATATACGCCAACATATTATATGTTTGTCGACACATAGTGCAAAGATATGGTGGGGGCTCTAGGTATTTGGACTCCATGAGGAAATCACCAGCTTGGAGCTCGGGATGACCTGTCAGGCCCCCTATATTTTGGTGCGTGTGGCAGCTTAGCAATGGATGAAGACAAGACATGGCAATACGTGGCAGTACGAAAGGATCACATGGTTGTACAAAAGTATGAGATGGACTAAGTCATGGCAGATACGTGGATGATATATGGAAAATATGTGAACCAAGATGTGGCACATACATGGAAGACACGTTGACTTCTAATTGAATCAAATCCTCCTCCTGTACAGAAAAAGTTTTTTTTAAGGGTTTAAAAGATGAGTTTTTCGTTGTTCTTTTTGTTTGCAGAACTTATAAAACGAAGAAAATACTATATATATAAACAAAACCACTATATTATATATATATATATGTAGGTTTACTGCCAATTGTGAACAGAGAAACCTGCATTTCTGTATATAAAGGAAGTCAGCGTAATATTGATGAACAAATCTTTGAATATGTTGAAACAACAAACTCCAAAAGCATTAACTCTTGAATAGTGGAACTTTTTCAACCATCACAAACATGAATGATGATTATTCTTCTACAGAGAAGGTCCAAAAGGTACTTTCAGGGAAAATCTCAACAGCAGACACAGTAAATGCATTTGCAAACAAATAGAAGCCAACTTTAGTGACTCAATAAATGGTCACTTAAACTCATCCCCAAATCAATTTGCAAAGAGAAATTAAACTCTGAAAGTAATGCCCACAAGAACAGCAATTTACCATCATTAAAGCGATTTTCTAAGCTAAAAATTAAATTTGAAAATACATGCCCATAGAAGCTTCATTACTATGTTTTCCATTTACAAAGTTGTACTCCATTGCCCACAATCACCACAGATATTTTGAAAAGGAATAAATCTAAATCCAAACCCTCAGCATGTTGTCCAATACCTTAGTTGGAAATACAATTGCAACTTGCAAGTTGCATATTTAAGATAAAGAAATTGGGATATATATGGTTAATATTTCTGTCAAACAGTAGGCCAGCAACCCAGAAAAAATCAACACAAACAAATTCTGCCATTAAAGGATTCTGCTTATGTGGAGTGACATCATTGGCTCTATTTGAGCATGTTACAGACTGCCACAGCTTATACAAAATCATGCCCAATGAGATAGTAGCCCCCGCAGAAAGGTAGAGGACGACATAGTTGGAGATGCCATCCTCTGGTGAGGTCTCCATCATTTCAGTACGGTGGCTTGCTAACATCCATTGATGAGCTTAACCTTTCAGTTAGTTAAGACAAGGCAAATTACATATCAAATTAACATAGTCAATACCCATCAATTAAATTCATGGTATAAGCATAAATCACACAACCAAGAGGGAGAATATATTTTGTTGAGTTATAATGCCATCAAAAGACGCTGATGCCATCGATATAATCTCAGTGGTTGTTTATTCAAACATGTAGTGAAAGTTGGGCATGAATTTTTCATTCCATGGTCAATACATACCTCATGTATCAGTAATATACTAATCTCAAGCTACAGAAATATACATCTATATTTTGTTTGAGTCACAAATAATGGTTAATAGCTCTAATACCTGTTTTCAGTATTCACAAACAGAAATTTACCTGTTACTAGAAATTCCAGTAGCAAACCGATTCTACATCAATTCACCTACTAAATGTCTTCACAATTTCCATGAACAAAGTTTGCCTTTTTCTAAGTAGGTTATATGCCCAACTCTACCAGCAATCATGATTTCAATGAGAATAGATTTGTAAGAAAATAAATTCCTCACAATCACACTGGTTTAGAAAACTGAAAATCCACCAATTAAGCATGGAAGTATGATTTCATATAACAAACATATTGAGACTAACATTTCTATTTTGCTTCCATAACTCCAGAAAAGGCAACAAAGTAACTCGATCCAGAATATCATAAAAAAAACGGGAATTGCTCTCTAAGCTTCATGCCCTAAACGAGCATATATCATTGACAATTTTAGAAAATCTTTCCCAGAAACAATAATGAAAAGACAAGATATAGTGACAGGTCTCATCCCTAGTCCTCTTTTACCAACATTTTAGAGCTATAATTCGCTAGCTCTTTCAATCATCAAGTTTATGGCCATTTTTATTTTAGCAGAGGTAAAATAAATCCCATAGCCATTCATACCAGCAAAGCTTCCACTTAACAACCATAGATACACGTGGCATTTCCAACAGTCTGTCATATTAGTTCATTAACAACTCATTTCCACCCGCCCTTAGCACTTTTTATGTAACATAGACAAGGTTTTGGTCCACATCAAAGTTGTCTTTTATCTCTTGACCTTCTCATTGATCCTTTATTGGAATTGTACCACTTTAGGAACATCATTGGATGAAGCTTCCAACACTTTTCATCTCTGTTCCTAGCTACATCAAAATATTTGCATTGAAGTTTTCTATAGGGAAATTAATGCAAATTCATAAATTTGACCTCAACCTTGAGGTTTCTTTGATCAATTTCTTTTGGAATTTCAATCTTATGGATGACTCTGAAATATGAATTATAGAAACATATACTAAACTTATTTTCAACCAAATACACAAGGAAACTAAGAAAATAAACATAGAACAAATGCACTTCAACATAGTAATGTTGCAAGCCTTTAGGGCACACCTTCCATCATAAATCAAATCTGAAAAATAATTTTTTATAGCATATTTATTACAATGATAAATATTCCCAATTAGATTCTATGTGTTTGTAAAATCACTTGAAAAGTCTTCTTAATGTTATGTCAAATATAATCAACACTACAAAGTATTAAATAATAATGAAAACATAAGTTGCAATTCAGATAAGAAAGTACATACAAACAAAATAATATAAATTTTTATAGCCACAAAGTCCGTTTATCTAGGGATCAATCCCAACCAAGGATGGTTGCTCCAACAAGGATCCAAAATAATATGGCATACACATTGACAAGTATTCCTCGGCACCTACACTTATATCAAACAAGTTCTCAAGAGAACCAAGATAGTCTCCCACTGTCTTCTCCACATCAAGCACTCCTATTAGTAGGGTTTCCAAATGCCACAAAACATTTGTTTTCTTCCTTGAAAGAACTACAAAATAAATTTCTCCCTTTGGTCCTCTATGGTTCCTCCCAAAACCTAGATTCCCTTATTTTATTTGGGGGAAAATCTAACCTTATTCTTGCCTTGAATCTTCTCCAGAACCCTAGTGCTCAAGACAAAGAGAGAAAATACAATGAAAAAGAAGCACAAAGAAACTAGTTCTCTGTAGCTCTCAAATATATGACACAACAAAGCGATCATATCATTAACATGAATGAACTAATGAAAATACTCTATCCTTCCTTTATTAATATGAAAGGCACATAGGAGTACAACAATATCAAAGTGGAACTTGTCCACAACAAGAAACCTAGCCAACTAAGCATCAACTTAGGCCCACATGTGAAGTGCTTCAACTCTAATTGACATGTTAAGCTACAAGGCATGCATTACCAACAAATATGGGTTCCAAGGTGAGTGATCCACAAGATGTGTCCAATGCTACTCCTCTTAAGGTTTCCAATGCTGCAATGCTCCCTCCTAATCCACATGTACGTTTGGGTCCACTGCACCTACACAATTACTTCTCAACCCAAGTATCCTAATTTAGAGTACAAGCATC
The DNA here is from genome assembly GCA_001517045.1 of Pseudotsuga menziesii. Lineage (NCBI taxonomy): Eukaryota > Viridiplantae > Streptophyta > Pinopsida > Pinales > Pinaceae > Pseudotsuga > Pseudotsuga menziesii. The sequence continues at coordinate 156,354 of LPNX010324054.1, read as the reverse complement.
CATGTAAGTAACCAAGTTTCCCCATGCTACCTAGTTTTCAATGAATTTCTCCAAGATGGTAGATTCTCCTCCGAGTGTATTTTTTCTCCCAATAAAGCAACAAACCCCCATGTTCACACCTCATGAATAAGTCATGAAGTTACATCGGTCTCTAAATTCCCAAGGAAGACTACCACATAAGAATCAAGACAAGGCATGGAAATACATGTGGATTCTATCTACAATGTGTATGTCTATCATGGTGCAACCAAGGGTAATTGATATGCGATGCACCCCACATCACATGAAGTAGTACCTAAAATGGTGTAATCACTTTCAAGGTAACCTTGAAAGCTAACACTTCCTCTTTACAAGGAAAGTGCTTTCATAGAACCTTGTCTACTCCCTTTTCAACTTAACCAAACCCACCATTTGCAAACTTGAACATGTTGTAGTCTTAGGAATAATCATTCTCCTCCATCAAGGCATTACCCCTCACCCCCTTAAAACAACTGGAAGGATCAGAAATGGAAGTCACCAATGCAATATGGTTACCAAATCTTATAAGAGGAAACTCACCCTCATTGAATATTTGGGTACTCCTACATGCTCTTATGCATACTACAATATTTGAGTAAGCTGTCTAGACTTCTTTCATATTGGATTAGAGGATGAGGTCATGTCCAATCTCATGCACTCATTTCTCACACCTAGATATAATTCTTCTTTTTCCTCTAAATCAACATCTAGAACAACAACCCTCTCACTCCCTTCAATAATTGAAGATGATGTCTTTGATCTATAGGAGGATACATTCTCATCAAAATTCATATCTCAACTCACCATAATTTTTCATTGTGTTGGAATGTAGATCCTTAATATTAAGAACTCTCATTGTGTCCAACAAAATAATATACTATCAGAAGTTACATATCGATCCTCCCCTTTGTTAGGGGCTTGACCAGTTTTGAATCTAAATGAACATAAAATTGGACCATTAGCAACCTACAACACTTCAATATCCTTCATATAATATTCATGGGCCAAAATATTCAAACACCACATCAAGGTTTTTTCAGTACATCTTACAGACAGGATTACACATCCATACAAGACCAAGATAATTGGATCAAATCTATCAAAATCACAAAGCTAAAAGTATGCACAAATCGCATCCATCTTAAAATACCAATGTTGTAGTGAAAAAAACAACCCATAGAAGGCCTTCAACAAAGTGTAAACATGGGTTTATTTCCCATACACCTTAAAAATATATATCAACTAAATCAAAACCCTCAACAAGGTCAACTCCCTCTTTTTGAGAGAATCCAACAACCTTTTCATAGTATTCTCAATACTTCCATTAATTGCAAGTTTAGAATCAATCATTGATGAGAATATCTGGGCACATACATCATCGAATACTTGCCAACTCGGTTTGTCTTTTTTCTTCTCTATGGTTGTCTTGCTGAGAACTCATGGAAAAATGCACAGGTTGTGATGCATCCTACTTGTTGATGTTGTTTATATGAATCAATTAGGGATATTAGCAAAAACTAGAAACTTAAACTGCTATTGAACATGTCAATTGGCAACAATGTAATCAGCAGAAAGTCATGCAGCTAAATATTTGCACATCCTTGTGTCAATTGAAGCAGTTTTATTAGGATTCACCTTGGTTTGTTCAGGTTTGGGTTGAGAATGGCTATGAGAACATAGATTTATCTCATTTTATCAGATCCATATGTCCTTGCTCATGTTCCCTAAAGTAGGTGACAGACTATAATGAATGCTTATTTGGTGTTAACTACATCAACAACTTGTTACTCTCTCTATTACGTATGAGTACTTTTCGGAAATGGTTGCATTAGTTTAATTAATCCTTAGTGCACCTTCCCGGGTCCCTGTTACTGTGTGGGTACCTTTGATACCCAGACAAACAAGACTTCTTGAAAAGGGAGCTAACAATTTTTGGTGCAAGGATTGGAGCAAGGATTGGATCACCTATGGCTGCATGGTTTGATCGTGTTGCTAAAAGGTTCCTTTTTAGCCTTTGTCTTGCTACTCGCCCTGTAGTTTGAGCAAGGAGCTCGAATTGAGTGTTCCGTTTCCACACATAGTTGTTTTGATGTGTGCATATTTATCTCACGTATGTTGGAACTGATTTGTATGTTTCGTTGGATTACTATAGTGTTGAGCAAGACAGTTGCAACTCTGTCGATGTTGAAATAATTTATTGTCATTACTATTCATGGGTTGTTTTCTGAGCATTTGTTATCTCCTTGCCTTTCCTATATAGAGCAAGTGAACTGTGAGTTCTGGAAAGCAAACTCTATTTCCTTTATTGGATATAAAATCCCAAAGAAAAGGATTCAAGACGCTACATGGATCGGGAAGAAACAAAGGAAATTAGACAGCTCGGTATTATAAAAACATGTGCATTGTGCAAAGGTTTCAATCACTTTATTCAAGATTTAAAAGATGTTTATGCCAGGTAATGGACAAACTTGATCTAAAATATGGATTGAAGTTGCTTGCGTTTGTTAAAGGTCTTGAACAGGAGGATTATCTTTTGGAATAGTTCCAAGTTTTCTACAGACAGAAGCCTTCTGAAGGTTCTATGGCTTCAGGTTTTCAAAGACTTGGAAAAGTTTAGATTCTTAAATAAGAAATAAAGAGTTATTCTTAAAAACAAATGATATAGGCACCATGCATCATCAATGACATCAAAGACACTTTTGTTCAACTATTTGCAAACACAAACTGTCAGGTATTAGAAATATTCTAGTTAAAATTTGAAAGACAGTTGGAACTCAAGCCAGTGAAACTGTATGAGCAGATTAGTGCTAGGATAATCATTGTTCTAGCCAATCTAAGGTTAGGAACCTTTAAATTATTGTTGGTTCAGAGCAGTGAAAACACCAAGTCTGCAGTCTAAAACAAATGTGAGCATATTCTCTCAAGCTTGAGGCATGTTCACCTTTCTTCGCTCCCCTCCCCATAATGAGGAAACATAGATTCTCTTCTTCGGCCCACAAAACTAGCTTATTGCTTTCTCCTATCATCTATAGATGAGGGCATAGCTCTCTTATTCAACACCAACACAAGCTTCTAGCATTTGAGGCCCCTCAGCTGTCCGATCAGGGGATAAATAAATCACTTCACTTTTCCACTGTATCCATGAGACATTGTGAGCAGGCACTGTCACATAAGAATGGGAAAACTACAACATAGCGGTCAATCAATAAATGCATTATCCGTTAAGTAACCCTTGTTTTAATTGACTTGGCCAAGAAGGGTGATATTGATAGAAAACATTACCTCATAGACTTGGTTTTCCTTGCGCAAATCAGTATATTACCAAAATATTCCTCTCTTTCATTTCTTTGGATGGTAGCAAAGACATATTGTAGCCTTGATCTCACCTCTTATATATTCCATTGTTTGATGGTAAGTAAAAAAGGGAATGGCAGAAACATCAAAAGTCACTATGAATGGCATGTCTTCTTATATTGACAAATGACAATTTGAAAGCTGGGCATATGTTGATTCAAGTTTCTGTCAATGCAAATTTCAACATGCTTGTGGCTAATTGCTCATGGATCTTCCACTATTCTTTCTAGGTTCCAAACATTTATGCAAATGACCATATTAATAGCTGACCTAAGAACTTTAGTCTCTTCAATATACTTTCTCTCAAACATGACAACACCATATACACCTAGACCATCATTCTGGTATTAGCAATATCAAGTGGTTGTGGAAGACCATAAAATTACCATTACTTATTTGTATAGATATCACATGTTAATGGATAAACACTGAAAATACATCATAATGGGTAACCATAGAAGAAACCTCTTGTGATCAGGTATCTTCAAACAAGTCTAATCAACAATGTTAACTGCCATCAACCTTAGGTTCCCTTTATAGATAAAACATCAAGCGAGTCTGGTGACAATATAATTGAATAGGTTCTCTCTGGTTTGCTGGTATCAATTAAGTACCTATTTGATCTTCCCATTCTACTAACCAACCTTGCATGACACTGCATAGACAAACCACTTATTGGTGTAGTGATAACCTTTCTCATATGTATGTTGATGAATCTCTAAGGCCACCATTGCCTGAAACGTGGACCCGAGTATATAATTATGTAATTTTCTCTATTAAAAAAAAACCTATTTAGATAGAAGGTGGACATATTCTTATGAATGGAAAACAATGGTAGGTGTTTATAAAAACCCTATTCTGTTTCAAGGTGCAGTGTGCCCATGGTTGGAATTGATGTCTATGTAAAATGATCTGAATCAATTGAGTAAGGACGATTAAAAATGATGTCACAGACTCCAAGTTTCCAACCATATGAGAAAACAGTGTACATTGCCCAAGTATCAGACAAACATTAGACATCGACAGTAACTATACGAGACTTCAATATCTTAATTAGAGATTGACATGAAGCATGCCAACTATGATTGCATCATAGATGTGTTCAGGTTAGAACAATGGTGAATCTCTAAACACGCTTTGCCACCTGATATTTCTTATGGCATGTTTCTGCGTTGGAACTCAGGAGCTTTACATAGAAGGTGGACCCTATCTTGTGAATGGAAAACTATGGTGGATGTTATGAAGCCCCATTCCATCTCAAGGTACATTGTACCCAGTGTTAAATCTGATGTCTGTATGTAAACTGATTGGAATCAATGAAGTTTGAACAATAAAAAATTATGTGATGGACTAAGTTGCTGACCAAGTGAGAAAGCAGTAAACATTGAAAAGTATCAGACAAACAATAGATACTAGCAACAGTTCTACAATTTTAATGATTCAAAAGTCAGGTTTTTTCCTGTCTATACAAGTCTAGAAGAAATGAACATGGTGTATTCTAGCTCTTTAAGAAGAACACCATAACAAAAGATAACCAATCATTCTCTAGACCTTTACCTTGAGAGATTTCTCCTTTTCTTCTCAAATCCAATAGAAGATGGCACACAACTCTCAAGGAATGAACATGAAGACTCATCCCCTCCCAAAAGCATAGAAGGCCTCTCAGAAAAATCCATTCTGAGAAAAGATCTAGGATCTAGAAAAGAGGTATTGGCAATGATCAGTTTTATATTCGAAATGTGTAGTGTTGACTATAGAAATTGACCCACACTTGATTAAAATTTCTAGAAAAATCTCATCAAGTTGTGGTCTATCAACAAGGTTGAGTGCTCACAGCAATGATGGCTCAGGCTTAAAACCCAAAAGTATTGCTCCTAGTACAGTTGATCAAAGTGTTTCAAGATCAGAGTCAGATCAAGGTGGCTACACTACTTCCAAAGTGTTAAACTAAGATGTTTTCAGTGCTAATGCAGTCTTCTTTGTGAATGAGAGTAAGTGCAATTTTTGGGTGACTTTGACAAAATTATTGATCAAAGTGTTTCAAGATGAGAGTCAGGTCAAGGTGGCTACAATACTTCCAAAATGTTAAACTAAGATGTTTTCAGTGCTAATGCAGTATTCATTTTGTGAATGAGACTAAGTGCAATTTTTGGGTGACTTTGACGAAATTATTAACCAAGAGGTCTAATTGCAACAGATCTCTCATAAAAGTCTCCTACCTACTCCAATCAGAAAGAGGGTTAAAAACTTCAGTTAACTATACAAGTAAAAATGTTCAAAATTTGATGAGTGGTGATTTATGAAAACTCAAATCAAGCAATAAGAGAACCAATTGAATGAACCATATCTAATGCCTTGTCCCCTATTCACCATCGAACACTCATAATGTTACAATGAAATGATTTGACTACAGAGTACCAACCATGTGACCATTACTTACATCCCTCTACCATAACTACCCAACATAAATGGATAATCCTAGAATCTAATAAAATGGGTAATAAAAAATGCCATTAAAAACCAACCATATTGCGGCTGCTCAGCCAGAGCTTTTTCGATAAGATAAATAGAATAGTATATTCATCCATCAGTTATGAATTTCTTGGTCGACGTAGTTTCCCTTTCTTCTTCAAGTAAACGTAACTTTCCATTTTAGTTGGGGTTAGTCTCTCCCACTATTATATTAGTTACCAAAATGAGCCAATTAAATATGGCTTCAACAGATCTAAGTGCACAAGTCATCACATAAAACAATTTGGCCAATAGATCTATGTAAATAAACTCAAAATTTCACAACCCAGATAAGCTAAATACATTGGATCTCTTCCTATTCTTACAGAAGAAGCAGAGTTCAAAAACATGTAGAGAAAGACAAATAATTGAAGGGGATTTGTGAGTACTGACCATCTCCATCCTTGTCAAACAAATTGAAAGCCTCCTTGAACTCAGAGATCTATTCCTTTGTTAGCTTGTCAATCATTTTCACGTAATGTAAGCAGATAGAGCGAAATACCAAATTTTTAATCGTATTATCCATAAATCCTGGGAAAAATACCAATTTTTCAACCTATTATCCATAAATCCGGCAAACCATCTTCATTTATCCTCCCAATTGGAAAAAATCGGGCGAATTTGGGCAAATATCTCCTACAAATTGGAAAAATTCAGGTGAATGTGAGCAAAAATCAATATTTTCATGGGCTAATATTCATTTTCCAGTTTTTCCCTCTTTCGGGATGAATGCGATTTACCTTGGGGCAGCTATATATAAAATAAATAATGGGCAAATTTATTAAATAAAATAAAAACATTTTAATATAAAAACTCGCCCACCTTTTTTTGTGTAACCCTTAAAATTCGCCATTGGGCTAAAATTCGCCCTTAAAATCATCCTTGATTACAGTTCATCTTTCTTTTTGTTTTGACACTTTAAAAAAAGAACTATTGCGAGTACCAAAAGACAAGTGAACTTACAAAAATGATTGTTTGCAAGTTACAAATTGATGTTTAATCTGAACGCTTTATGCTGCTGTAGATATATGTGTACACTTACTGGGAATCATGGGTGTTGCAATTGTTGGAGATCGTAAGTGCTACTTCTCCTCTCTTGCTCTTTCATTGTAGATGTAAAAAACATAAATCATATTACCTCTTTTCATTTTCCAGTTGGAGCGTGTACGTCAATGTTACTCTACAATTATTTATTTATGCATTGTAATAGCAATATAAGTAATTCTCTCTGCAACAAAAATTATCGTTCCGTGTAAACTTTACATTGCCCACAATGTGCGGAAACCTCCAACCATAAAATCTATGATTTAATCTTAATGCAATGGTGTTGTAGCATTATCTTTCTAGTAGCCAACAGTCACTTTAAGGGCCATCAATTCTGGAAGTGAATGTGTTGGATCGTTTCCACTCTGAGGACTTCAATCTCAGGCGTATCAGGACACCCAATTTTCCAACCCATAGAAAATTATAAAAAATCCAACCAATATGATAAATAGAAGTTAATGGATGGAGTGGAATTGTCCAACAAGAGAAAAATTGTTCTACTTTGGTTTAATCACCCAGTGAGCAGACAAAAACTCTCTTACAGATAGGAATGCCCAACAAACAAATGATCTTGCCATAATAATTAAATTATCTCAGCAAGAGAAACAACTTTCATTCTATTAGATAACATGTTATGGATAAATCCCATAGCCCATTCAGGCCCTAAGAAGGTCAAATAGTAGTCAGAAATTGAATAGCGCTAAATGTTAAGCCCACGCACCCAGCCAAGAAAGCAAGCCGCTCGCTCTTCCAATATCCGCTGGCTATAGGTAGTTCCTCAATCCAAGAGGGTAGTTCCAACAATTAAATGATCCTCCATCCAAGACTGTTGTTGTTATTAGTAGCTGTCCAAAATATAATAACTGTGTACCTGTACCTTTCGCTCGCATATGAAAAGAAGATTCCTGTGTGGTGTTCCCAAGAATAAGAACCAAAAGAGTAGTCATGTGGGATTATTAAAAGGGTAATAGAAATTGTCAAAGTCATTCCCATGTGATGCCAATTCGATCTCATCAGTTCTATCTTTAGTGAAGGAATCAGGTAGTTCCAACGATCCAGCCTATCCAACATAAATTCATAAAGTATAAATATAAAGGTACTAGCAAGGCTGTTTTTCGTGCCCAAGCCAATTCAGTAAGATAAAAAATGTAAGGTCATGGAGCCAAGCAAGCCATTTTCCATTCTATAAAGTTTTGTTAAGACACTGACCTATTATTACTTTAGAAGGATCTTCCTCGAGAAACTATCCTGCTCGGTTGTCCACTATCCATCTGATCTACCCTTCTAGCTCATCTTTGTGGTCTGTCCGTCCTTTCTCCTGTGCTAGTTAGCTCATCCCTTGTAACAAATGACTTTATTTTCATTAAATATCCCATGCTCTTCCCGCCCGCTGCCTCCTTATTTATCGGTGAATCGCGTTCATCGCTTCTAGAAATAAGCTCTTGGTAAGGGTTGGCGCATTGTTATAAATATTTTTGTATTAGGTAGTTCCTCTCCCCTTTCGCAATATAGTCCCTTCTTTCCTAAGGTCTATCCCTTGCTTTAATTAGTTTCAATACTTATTGGGTGCAGGACTTCATCTCGTAAGCCATTTATTTTAGTGTAAGAAGAAACCCTGTGAAAGCGTCTTCTAGGTGGGAGTAATTGAATAACTATTTGAAAAGGATTTTTTAGGTCTATGGAGTGACACTTTATATTAAGAAAAAAGGAATGTCTGCGACATTGCTCAGGCAAAGACTCCTTCTTGCTCGTTCATGATGCTCTCTTCTTGGCTTGAGTGCTTCGATAGCAATTCCCTTCTTGGAATTAGTTGTTGTCTACGGTCTTTGGTAAACTCTTGTCTATTGCTTGAATCTATCCTATTCAGTCAGTTAATCCAGTGAATCACTTTCAGTCTATATTTTGCTTTCCTAGGAGCTCTCCTGATAATCGCTCTTCCTTTGAGTGGTATTTCAAGAATGATTGAGATATGTCATTTCCCAGTTCGAGTTTATCTATGTGCCCTTTTGAACCCCTTCTGAACCAGCTAAAACATTCCTAGCAGCAATAAGACAAGATAGGAAACCATGCATGTATGTTTGATCCAAGAAATGTGCTGAAATGCAATTTAAGACCCATCAAACGCATCATTAGCTTGGGTCAAGGCATAATCCACCACCCAATGTAAAAAAGGAAATTATCATTAGGCAAGTTGATGAATTAGAGCCCTTCATGATTGTTCTCCAGGTAAACCATAATTACATATTATAGTATCAATAAGCGTAGAACCTGCCCCCCTAACCAGTCTCGTGCATCATCCATCCAATTACATGTTCGATCGTTAACCAAACCTACTCGAGCATGTCCTGGTTGCATGAATCCAGTAATTGCATATTGTGTAATTATATATATAAAACATGGGTAATCCCCAACCCAAAATACCTTTCGTATAATACCCATCCTGTCTGGTCCCAATTCTCAGTGGATCTTAACCACATCAAGAACCCAACCCATTGGTCTTATTATCAGGCTAAATCCCGCCCCAATAACATTGGTTTATTCTCCACCTCTGCCCAACCCAAATAGCATGGGTTTATTCTCCACCAAATATGCCCAAATAGCTTGGGTATATTCTCTAACCCCCTACTTCATATAGTAAAACTCGCCCCAAATAGCTTAGGTCAACAAATACTACGCATTATTACATATAAATACAATGCATTATTACATATATGAACATGTATTATTCATGAACAAATTCATGTGACACATTATTACATATAAATGTAACGCATACGCATTATTACATCTATGTACTACCAGTTTCATGGAGCTATCTTCTTTTTCTTTTTCGAGAAAAAAAATCCAGTCATGCTCATGGTATTTTCTAAAAGGAAATGACAAATTCATGACCAATCTTTCCTTTTCAGAATTAGAATCAAAATTAGAATCAAAATCAGGATAAGGAAGGGGGGAAAGGGGGGAAGGAAAAGGATAAGAATAAGGATAAAGATATCTATTAAATATGTAAACATATCTTCTAATCTATCTACAGCCTCTATGTCACCCCCCCAGCACAGAGATTCATCTTCCTTAGGTCAGCTTCCTCCCTGTCAGAAGGCCCTTATGTCACCCCCAAGACATCCCAGCACAGAGAGTCATCTTCCTTAGGTCAACTGCCTCCCTGTCACTAAAAGAATGAACATATCATGGTATGGTTATATCACCCTTCCCTACAACCTCATAGAGGACTCTCTTTGATCTCACCTACAGCCAGCGCAGAGAACAAAGGAAAGGGAGACTCACTTTGCTCAAAAAAATATCGCCCCTTCTCCGAGACTTCGTAATATGTTCAGCCTTCTCAGGTATCACAACAAGCATAGAGAGTCATCTTCCTTAGGTTAGTTGCCTCTTATCGAGCCATAAGGGAAGACATTTTCTCGTGTCTTTCGGCAAGCCACTTCCACTCTTACAGCATCATTCTAGGTTACGCCATACATTCTCACACAGGTTCATTACCACCTCCCAAGGAACTCCCACCTGCTTTTAAAATAAAGGGAATTCAACAGGTTGCTTCACTCCTTGTCTCTAAGTAGGAGGAGTCTCATGAACAACTTCATGAACAGAAGAAGCGTCGCTTCGCTCATCATCCTAAATAGCATGAGTAGTTGTCATAGAATGGAAGACATTTTGAAGCAGGAAGAAGGGCTCATCTTGGGGACACCCTGAACCCCATGTATCGGGGAAGTCCATAGCAAAGGCCTCTTCCTTAGGTCAGACACCTCTTGAAAAGGGTTGTCCTTCACTCGATACATACTAATACTCAAACTACTCATACTCAGACTCTTATTTAGAATTACTACACTTATATATATATAATAATAAGGAGTCTGTGAAAAGTGATGATACATTGCATTCTAAGGGAAATATAGAACATATTATGACAAAAATTAGACTTGAACTATTCAAGGCATATTTTTTAAGTCGATAAATTTCATTCTAAGGCCAATATAGAGTGTCTTATTAAAAACAATTATTTTAGAAAATCTCCTTAGTAAACTGCCTCCTCTTCCTAGGTAACTTAGAACAAGTGTCAAACTACCCTTCCTCCAAGATTGAAGTTTCGCTCTAGAAAATGCTCTTTAGCAAAAGCCATTGGAACCGAGTGTAATAGCCCCTATATATAAGGAATAAGAGCCTTTTGGAACTTCTCGCCTCCCCTAGCCTAAAATTAAGGCTTTCTTCGTCTGCTTGATCTCCTATGGATGCCCATTCAAAAGATTAATTCCCTAGTGGAATTATTTCACTATTGCTTTTCATCCTCTTTGGGCTTTGGAACATTCATTTACTACAATCTCCTACCACTGGCCATCTTGACAACAACTAGGTTATGGCACTGAGATAGCTCATGAAGAAGTCGAATCAGAGTTGTCCAGAATTAGATATCCTCATAGTACTATTCACCAACCTTTGTTCGCTCAGGATTGGTGACAGTTGCTACCTGCCTTGCGAAGCTTTGAGTCCTTTCCTCTCTAGATTTGAGCTCTCCCAAAGGAAGGTGTAGGTAGAATCAATAGATGCTTCACGTAATTCTACGAAAGAATACATAAGCTCAAGCAGCAGATACTACCACATACAGGAGAAGAAGCTCTATCTCGAGCGATGGTGCTTATTAGAAATTGTCCAATTCAATTAATTCCAAGGTCAAAGGGAGAGTCATGAAGGGCTCTTCTTCGATGGGGTATGATTCCACTTTCACCTTCCCAAAGGGATCAATGGTATACCAAAAAAATGAAACTTTATTGCTCAAGTTGAGTTTCGTTAGGGACCGAGTCTATGTCACTTTAGAGGTGGGATTACTTCCCTTCCCCACCCCCTTAACAACCATAAGCATTCCCTTATTTGATGAAATTCCCCAAAGCAAAGGAATTCAATTTCAATTCCAAAGTATGACACAGCAGACACATCCACATCAGCATCCGAACAAACATCCACAGAAGCATCAGCTGAAGCAGAAGAGGATAAGTCGAGAAGCGGGAAGGAAGTATTAAATTCTTTATGGGGAATGAGAAGTTGTTCAAGTGGGTTCATTCAGTGGGGGAAAGTCCTGATAAGATAAGAGCATTGGTCCCATCAAATTCCCATACGTACCAACATTTGGTTCAGGAGGGATAAGAGTTGGTTTCCTTTCTATTTCTATAGGGGATTGAACTCTTTATAAAGAGAGTATTGGTGTGCTCATCCTAAATAAATAGTAGGGGGTTATATATTTTAGTATATCCTATACATAAACATTCATCATCGCCTTCATTTCTGTAGCATTTTAACGGGGACCCCCTAATCAACTCGGATATTTGCATAATTACATATATAATAATAGCATTGTCGATGGAGCATTGTCTCGAAATATAGGTTATTAAGGTAACGTAGGTTCTGACTATCTTATATTGAAAGCCGATCAGTGGAATTAAGTTTTATATGATTCGAAAAAACTAAGATCCCACCAGCATAAGGGAGAGAGTTGTGGAAGCAAGTATGGATCATGAATGTCTGGGTAAAAAGTTGGCTCTATCTCTACACAACCCGTATCCCCACCCATGATCGAACTATGCTATTTGTTTCGGACCTCGTCCCCACCAAGTATCTATCTATTGGAACTTTCAATCGTCAAAGCATCCCTAGTCACTCACTAACTTGCTTCTATGAGTCCCTCTTATCACAATTCTCCTGGGATAATCTTTATCACAGGATATGACATGCTCGTAAGTAATCCCTTTTTTTAGAGGCATGCAGTAGTGCCTAGCCTAGGCCTGACATATAGTAGGTAAGGTGTTGTATCTTGGTTAGGATATCAAGTGAAAATGAAAAGGGTAGGTATATGAAAAGCTATGCTACACGTATATACTATAGGTTTTTTTGTTCTTCTCCCTACTGCTAAGGAAGTTTCTGTTACTCCATTCCACCATCGTTCACGCCATCTATGGACAAGTTTCATCCCTATTGATTCCGTTCCTTCATTCATATCGATTTGGGTCTTTTCACACCATATGGAGATATGCTTATCTCTACCTATGATAAAGAAAGGAAAGGCCTATTTCACTCACCTATGCCCAAAAAATATATCAATATCTTTTTCCCACCAGACCTATCAATGTGTACTCATGCTTGCTATATATACTGCTATATTTTTAACGTTAAGCTAGCATAACATTATCAAAACTTCCCAGAATAAACATCGGGGTATGACATGACTCATACATTACAAACACATCTCAGAATAAATATTGGGATACAATACATAATATATATAGATGAATACATTCCGAAGTTACAAATACATCAACACTCCCTCTTAACTAGGAAGGTATTCTCTCGACACAATTTATCAGCACAAGTCTTCTTCTATGTATCATATGGATCATCATTGAGTTCTCGACATATTCATATTCAAGTCATCTTCATCTTTAAGTCATCTTAATTTGGATCTGGATCATTAATCAATTTGGATCATCATCACTGGATCTAGATCATCACTTGATCTGGATCATCATCACTGGATCTGGATCATCACTTGATCTGGATCATCATCACTGGATCTGGATCATCACTCGATCTGGATCATCATCACTGGATCTAGATCATCACTGGATCTGAATCATCATCATTGGATCTAGATCATCACTCGATCTGGATCATCATCACTCGATCTGGATCATCATCACTGCTAGATCTAGATCATCACTCGATTTGGATCATCACTGCTGGATCATCATCACTGGATCTAGATCATCACTACTGGATCATCATCACTGGATCTAGATCATCACTCGATCTGGATCATCACCACGGGTGCTATCTCATGATTCTTCTCGTCACAAGAAGTTCTACAGAGCTAGCCCTTTTTCCTGCTGGTTGTAGGCCTAGCCTCCATGTAGGTCTTCTTCAGCGCTTATATTTGAAACCAAATCAAAATGGCCCACCCAGCACACACATATGATCATGTAGGAACCAATCCCATAATCACATCAGAAAGGCCCAGTACTCACATTCACCAGCATGATAGGACACAACTACTATCATCTGTGAAAAGGCTCAGCACTTACAACCACCAGCATGATAGGACACAACTACTATCATCTGTGAAAAGGCTCAGCACTTACAACCACCAGCATGATAGGACACAACTACTATCATCTGTGGAAAGGCACAGCACACACATCCACTAGCATGGTAGGACACACCTACTACCATCTGTGGAAATGTGCAACACTTACAATCACCATCATGTTAGGACACACCTACTACCATCTGTGAAAAGGCGCTGCACTCACATCCACCAGCATGATAGGACACACCTACTATCATATGTGGAAAGGCCAGCACTCACATCCACCAGCATGATAAGAAACACCTACTATCATCTGTGGAAAGGATCTGTACTTACATCTGATCATGTGTAAACACATCCCTCAATCACATCAGAATGGCTCTCAATCATAGACTGAGGATTCCTAGTACCTCACCAGGTAGACTGAGGATTCCTTATATCTGACACCAAGTCAGAGTGGCCAGCACTCACATCTGACCTACTCGTCAGAAAGGAACAACACTTACATCTAACCTACTCATCAGAATGGCATGCACCCACATCTAATCTTGTAGGAACCAATCCTACAGTCACATCAGAATGGCCCCCAATCCCAAACTAAGTTTTCCTAGTACCTCACCAGGAAGCTCCATTCCAATAATGGCAATAGCCGTTATATCTGATCATGTATGAACCAATCCTACAATCATATCATAATGGCTCAACACTCATATTTGACATGGAAGGAACCAATCCTTTCACCATGACAGAATGGCTCACAGACTCATCACTTCCCTTTGGAGGGAACCTCGATCTGGAGAACACCAAGCTTCTCCCTGAAGTACTCAAACTTCACCCTAGCCAATGACTTCGTCAATACATTAGCTATATGTTCGTCCTTTGCAACATACTAGAGATTCACTGCTCCCCTCTGAACCATATCCCTGATATAGTGATACTTGATCTCGATATGCTTCGACTTGTCATGGACCACCGGGTTCTTTGACAACTTCACACAACTCTGGTTGTCACAATATATACAAGTAGCATCTAACTAGAGATCAAATAAATCAAACAGTAGCTTCCTCAGCCATACTGCCTCACAACTAGCTGAACAAGATGCGACATACTCTGCTTCAGCTGTACTTAGTGCTACACAGGATTGCTTCCTACGAAACCAAGAGATCATATTTGATCCCATACTGAAGCAACACCCTGAAGTGCTCTTCCTATCGATGGCACTGCCTTCCCAATCTGAATCAACATAACCCTCTAGGTTAATCTTCTGATTCAACTCGTACTTGATCCCATAATAGACTGTACCCCTTAGGTACCTCAGAATATGCTTTGCAGCAATCAAGTTAACATTTCTTGGATCTATCAAGAACTGGCTCAAGGTATTCACATCAAAGCAAATATCTGGTCTGATGTTAGTCAGGTACATCAAGGACCCAATCATCTCACGATACATCATAGCATCAACCGACTCTAATGAAGCATCACTCAATAGCTTCAGGTTTGATGCCATAGGTGTGTCCATAGCCTTGTAATCCATCATCCCAAACCTCTTCAGGATCTTTATTGCATACTTCCCTTGTCCGAGGGATATTCCATTTGCATTCTGCCACACCTCCATGCCTAGAAAATAATGCATCATACCCAAGTCTTTCATTTCAAACTCGGTAGTAAGCTTCCTCTTCGTATCAACAATCAACCCCTCCATACCTGTTACAAACATACCATCTACATACATTAGGAGCATCACTAGGTTGCCATATTCAACCTTGTAATAAAGATTGAAATCTTCTTTACTCTTAGTAAAGACCAAACTGGATATAAAGCTATCAATTCTGCTGTACCAAGTCTTGGATTCTTGTTTCAAACCATACAGGGCTTTCTTCAATCTACATACATGATACTCTCTGTCATGTGTCTCAAAATCGAGTGGTTGTTGTACATATACTTCCTCTTCTACTACACCATTAAAGAAAGTAGTCTTGGCATCCATCTGTTGTATCTTCCATTTCATTACTGTAGCCAAAGCAGGTACTGATCTGATGGAAGTGTATCTGGCTATAGGTGCAAAAGTTTCTTCATAGTCTATTCCTTCTTTCTGGGAGAAACCACGAGCAACAAATCTTATTTTATATTTTTCAATGCTACCATCTACAACACACTTGATCTTGTAGATCCATTTGGATGTTACAACCGACTTCCCTTCTGGTCTTTGGACAACATCCCAAACATCATTTTTCATGATTGATTGATATTCTTCGATCATAGCATCCTTCCATTCTTTTCGTTTTGCCACTTCTTCATAATTGGAAGGTTCTTTATCAATGGAATCACATAGTAATGCTACATACCCGGAGCAAGAACTGGTCCTCTTCCTTTCTCTATGATTCTCTGCTGGAGCCCCATATCTTTCTCCACCTTGGATAATTTCTCGTACCCAAGCAGGTTTCCTCTTGTGAGGATTCTTCTCCTAAGGTGGATCTAAAGGTATTTGTGGTTCTTCAAATTCTCGATTTTTTTCTTGAGTTTCGTCATTCATGGTTGTATCATGAATTATGGGTGCTTTTGCTTCTTTAGGTTCTTCAGCAAGTCTCTTTCTGGATTTGTTGTAAGCTGTGTCTTCATCAAATGTCACATATCTGTTGATGTCAATCTTCTTGAATCCAAAGAAATATATTCTATAAGCCTTTGAGCTTTCAGAGTATCCCACAAATATACCCTTCTTTCCTGAAGGATCTAATTTTGTTCTCTTCTCTTTTGGAATATGTATGTACACAAGACAGCCGAATATTATGAGATGGATGACTTCTGGTTTCTTTCCAGAGAATACTTCTTCAAAAGTCTTGTTCTCGAGTACTCTGCATGGAGTATGGTTCTGTGCATACACCGCTGTCCTGGCAGCTTCTACCCAAATATGCATAGGAATATCTTGATCATGAAGCATAGCTCTTGCGGCTTCCACGATAGTTCTGTTCTTCCATTCTGCAATCCCATTCTATTGTGGATTATAAGGAGTGGACAACTCCCTCTTAATCCCTGAGTATTTGCATAACTCTTTGAATTCATTCAAATTGAATTCTCCGCCATTATCTGATCAAAAGTTCTTGATTCTCTTTTCAGTGTGGTTCTCGATCAAGGCTTTGAATTCCTTGAACTTGCTGAATACTTCATCTTTGTTCTTCGAAGTAGATCCATGTCTTCCTAGAAAATTCATCAATAAAAGAAACATAACATACATACCCGCTTAGTGAGCTTGATGACATAGGATTGCATACATCGGAGTGGATGATTTCGAAGATTCCTTTTTCCTTGCTCTCACTACTTGGAAATGTCTTCTTTGTATTCTTTCCTTTCACACATCCTTTGCAGACCCCATCATGTTTTGCTTAAATTTCTGGAAGACCTTCAATAGCTTTGCTTGAAATTGGTAGTGCTCTATAATGCACATGTGCAAGCCTTCTATGCCAAAGCTCATTTGGATCTATTGTGTCATGGACCAAGGCTTGTTTTGGGTGGCCCTTCAACTTGTACAATCCTCCTTCTTGTTCCCCAATCACTACTGCATCATGATGACTTGACCATCTATGAATGCAAACCTCATTCCTTTTGCATCTAATGCAGATATGGAGAGGAGGTTCTTCTTTAGTCCTAGTACAAACAATACTTCCTTCATTGTCATAGAATTTCTAGAGTCTAGCTTATAGGAAGATTCCCCACTACCTGTAATTGGATATTGGTAGTCATCTCCTAGCTTCACCTTATGAGGTGATTGATGTCCTAAAAGTTTCACAAAGGATTCCTTGAATCTTGTCATTTGTTTGTAAGCCCCACTATCTATAAGCCAATCATTGCTTCCATGAGTAATGTTCGCTGTCAAAACATATTCTTCCTCGCTTGAAGAATCTTCACTTTCATATCTGGTTCTCTTTGATGAAGGTTAATCATCCTGTGCAGCATGAGCATGATGTATTCTCTTGTTTCCCTTCTTCTTGTGAGAGACATTTTTGTTTCTGGAACATTCTCTAGCATAATGTCCTTTCTCGTCACATGTATAACATATGATTCTATACAAATATTTTCTATAGTTATCTTTATGAAAGGACTTACCTCTGGGGTGATGAGAACTTCTTCTAGGTTTCTTGGAGTGAACTGTGAGAGCTTGATATTCACTTCCCATCTTTTCTTCTCGAGCTACTATCTGAGCTTCTTCTTGAGAGCACTCTTCCCATAGTCTGCTGAACTTGACTAACTTCTTTCTAGCATAGATTCCTTGAATAAAGGAGCCCCATGATCTAGGGAGACCATTTAAGGTGGTCATTATAATCTCTGCATTTTCTACTTCTTCATCTACTACTTCTAGTTGTTCCTTGATCTAAGAAAATCTTGTGAAGTAATACTGGATTGTTTCTGCATTCTGAATCTTCACATTCTTTAGTTGGTTTCTCAGATTCATCTTCTGGTTTATGTTCTTCCCTTCAAAAAATTTGGTTAGGGCATCAAACATAGCATTAGGTGTCTTGAGGGAGGACACCTGTGGTATGAGGTGATCCTTGATAGAATCAACAATGATCCTCTTTGCCATAACCAACTTCTTCTTATGTAATGCCTTTGCCTCATCTCCCTCTGGAACTCGAGCCTCCTCACTGATATAGGAGTCCAACTCATTTTCTTCCAGGACCAAGTAGATCCTATACTTCCAGGCTCAGAAGTTATCAACTCCCTCAAGATTTTCATCAAGCTTGGTATGATGAGACATCTTAACTGAGAACCTCAAATGGAAATACAAAATATTTAGATCTTACCAGGTCAAGATGTCGGATCTGAATTTCGAGCTGAAATCCTGCTGTGCTGGTTCAAGAGCAAATTAGGGTTTTGATTTTCCAGAGTTCTGTCCAACCAAATACTTTGAATTTTATCCCTAACTTTGATTTTAGGGAGGAGATCAATCCAGGCCTGGGCTCACTGAAAAATTCCACTTCTGTGAAAAGCCCTAATTTCCGGCAGTAGTGTCAAGTCCAAAACTGAAAAACCTCAGAATTGGATTATGATTCGATAGAAAGATGCACCCTAAGGAGGAGAGTTATTCCAACCTTCTTTTGCTGAAAATCTATGAAGAGAGATCCACAAAGTAGGAATCCCTAGTTCCCGCAGCTGCACAGTGTCTTCTTCTCAGGTTAGCTCTGATACCATGTTATATTTTTAACATTAAGGTAGCATAACATTATAGAAACTTCCCGGAATAAAAATCGGGGTATGACATGACTCAAATACATTATAGAAACATCCAGGAATAAACATCGGGGTACAATACATAATATATATGGATGAATACATTCTGAAGTTACAAATACATCAACATATATAATATCATATGAAATGTAGAATATCATATGGGAATGGTAGACCAACCATAAATTGTATCCTCCAATAAAAAATGAATGTTGATATCCCCCCAACTGGTTAAAATGAAACGTTTTCCTCTACCCATGGATAGCTTGCTACTTGGTCCGGTGCATACATATCTTTCCATGTTAGCTGCCTTCTTCTCTGGCTAGCTAGCTAGCTGCTTGTTCTCCAGCTTGCTTTTGCTTTAGTTATTTTAATAGATAAGTGAATGTTTACAAAATGAGAGGCAATTGAATAAAGTAGAAAGCAATGGATGAATGAATTCTGTAGCGGGGAATGAATTCGTTCCGCCATCCATAGGTTGTGAATGGGAACAACTTCCACCTATTTCAATAGTTTTGGGACTAGCATTATAAGTGAAAACTTGGTGAAGCTCCTTTCCCTCTTGTTTCAAAAGGCATTTTTCAGAAGAGAAAAAAGCACACCAGAATGATGCCCCACCAACTCATTCGAATATAAGCTTTTCCCCATGAACCAATCCTTCTTTTTCCAGCATTAGCTCTGTTCGCAACCTGGATATTCCGATCCAGACAACTTCCCCATCGACAATTGACCGAAAAAAAACCCTAAAATATATATCTCACCTGCTTCGGACAGAAAAGAATCTTGATACCGATCCAATAGGATTGGCATGCTTCTATTATTCCCACCTGGGAGAGCTAGACCATCTCTATTAATCACCCTTTGCATGCACCAAGCAGGGTAGTTGGTGGATCAACATGGGGAGAGACATTAGTGCACTCAACCAGGAAAGGAGCCATCCTATTATAGAGTTTAAAGGGTATTCTTTAATGATTATTAATTAATTCGGAGATGGGGTTCAATGCTGTACAAGATCCCTATACTCAAGAAAGGAGAAGAGCACACACCAAATAGGTTAAGGAAGTGTGATAGCTTAAATTTCCGTTGCGATCGCTGAAACTGACTGACCTTCAGCACCCCCTCCCCCCCGCTTTCCTCATTAGACAATCCTTGCATCTCTCCAACCAACGTATCTTACTCTTCATCATCACTACTCTTATTCATTCCATTTTCTTTGATAGCGAGGCTCATGGGTTAGTGTTGGGTCTTCTTATTTACCTAAATAAATCTTTCTACCAAATATTCATAATTGTTAAGGACTGCCAAAGATATAAAATTAATTTAGATATCGAATAGATGCAATCAATCCTGCATGTAATGTAGGTAAGGGATGAGAATTATTTATATTCGAATGTTTTTTTTCGTTATTATGACCTTTCTGATCTAGACAGTACGCAGTTGCTGTCAATGAAGTAGTTGGCTCAGCCTATTCTGTTAGACTAGTCAGTGAAGCACTCATTGATCCGATTGATCCATCAGTCTATATAGATCCACCTTATCCATCTCCAGCATATGAGCCATGTCTTCCATACCCTACACTAGTACCGGTAGCAACATAAAGGCCATGTTTATTCTGAACAACCGAGTCACAACTTAAATAGACCCATTTCATGGGAGAGATCCATACCTTCCATCTCTAGATCCAGTTGAAGTAGTTGGTTAACCGGCTACTACGATAGCGTGATCCATCAGCACTAGCAGCTTATTTACCACTATATTGACCATATCCAAATTCCTCTAACACATGTGTGAAATGCGAGGTCAAGATAAGTACAATTGGAAGATCATCCCCTCTTATTGTGCTTGGTGGGTTTTTTTGTATGGGGGTTCAATTGGGTTGGCAAGTCCTTGGGGTGAAATCAACTCACTTGAATCTTCAAGTCTAGGACACTTTTTCCAAATTCCCTTCCCATATGTAACTACCTGACCCACCCCTTGGTTACATATTGTGTAAAGCGGTATCCATAGTGGCTAGTCTCTAAGGCTCATAGACAGGTGACTGCATGGGGGATCTTCTTGTGGTACATGAGGCAGACACATAAAATCCACCTCAACTTAGTGGGGAGGGTATTGGTCTCCATTGAAGGTACATGCACCCATTAAGTTGTTGTGTCGAGAGTTACCATAATTGCTTCTCTTTCCTTAGCATGCTCTTCATTGGCCACAGTTATTTGGATTGGATTTGAACACCTTACAACTCCAACCTGAGGGATGGTGTTTTTGCTTGTTGTTTCCTTAGGATCTTTATAGGGGTGTGGTCTTTGTTTTCTGAAATATAGTTGGTGATAGGATTGATATTCTATTTTTATTTTATTAAAATCCATTTAGTCATCATGACCAATTTACTGATCCGCTGAACTCGACTTATTCATGGCCTCTCCCATGTGGAGTAGGAACCACCACCCATTAGATGATGAATCATTACCACAACAAAGGTATGGATTTAACTGATCTTTCAAGTCACTCGGTCAATAATGACCAAGCATAGGTTGAGGTAGTGGATGGAAGTCCTTTACAATATTTAAACCCTCCCTCACGTGAATTTTCTGCCCCTATCCTTAGTGAAGTGAACATCAATTTTGGTTATCCGTGTTCACTATTTTTGCTTATAAAAATAATGTCCGGTGCTAGTGTATCATCTATGGAACCACATGTATCCTTTCCACCTACATGCTTAGAGGGAAACAAAGTGACTCCTTAAATAATAGACTTCCATTCCGTAAACTCATAACACCAACTCGAAACAAAGGAAAACACTTGTTCAAAATAAATTTTAAATATAGTTAATTATTATTTACTCAATCTTATGAACTACTCCCTCTTTACTCAAACTTATGAACTACTCCTTCTAGGAGGTTAGTTTGCCACCTAAAATTATCAATCTACCTAGCTCATTTGTCTCAAATAATTTGATTTGATCAATTGGTTAAAGTGATCAAATAAGAAAATAGAAATGAGCAATGTTATATTTGAATAAATGTTTTTTTAATATTTATGATTTTGCTTGATTTAAAACTAACTTTTAAAATCTAAAATTATATATTTTTTGCTAAATTTAATTTCAACCTTATATTTTATAATTCAAATCTTTTTAATCTTAAACTATTTTCAATCAACAAATTTCCTTCCAAAAACACATCTTTTTTTCACCTACTTGTTGACTTGAATTTGGACTTAAATATATATGGGCATTCTCTCTACATTTCTGCTTTATAATGAACTTAAAATGATTATGTTTAAAGTATTATTAATGCATTTTTTACCATTGTAAACTTATGAATACAAATTTTTACCATATTTATGTACAATTTTTTTAATAATTCATATTTTAAATATTATAATGTTATAAAAGAATCTAATTAATGGTTGATATTTTAGATAATATTATATTATAAAACAATTCGCCACTTATTTTTCAAGATTTGCTTTATAAATACTTATACATTATTCTATACCAAATTTTCAATAATATATACAATATTTTATAGAAAAATTTCAAATTATTTATTTAAATAAAGATAAAATTTATTATAAATATATAAAATAAAAGTTATTTTAAATTTATTATTTTATGGAAAAATTGCCACAACTTATCATATATAACTAGTACAT
This sequence comes from Pseudotsuga menziesii, assembly GCA_001517045.1. Taxonomy (NCBI): domain Eukaryota; kingdom Viridiplantae; phylum Streptophyta; class Pinopsida; order Pinales; family Pinaceae; genus Pseudotsuga; species Pseudotsuga menziesii. Next base: position 133,466 of record LPNX010324054.1, on the reverse strand, counting down.
CCATATAGTTTATGGTTGGATAACATCGATACGGATTAAATAGTTGAGAAATAATAATGAAATGGAAGACAATTTGGAATTTTTATTTATTCTTCATATTATTCTAGTTAAATGGTTTCAACTTTGATTTATCCATGCTTAGCTACATGTTATCACTGACATTCTTACTGTAATATATTTATCAACTATCTTTATAATACACTTGTCTCATCCTCTTCTATAGATGAAATAACATAGATCCATTTTAAACCCAGATCTATCAAGCACATAGAGGGATCTAATTTCTTGAGGTGTACGTTTTTTACCTTTGGATCTGTAACATACATAAAATTTCATAAAAAAATAAAAATATATAATCATATATATAAAGATACAGTGATGCAGTCCCTAACTATAACAGGGAAATATTGAACTAAGTTTGTACTAAGCTCGCATTGCAAGTTTGATCAACCTTCCTTATCCTCAGAGTTCAAATCCAAAATAGTTAGTTTTCCAAAATACTTCATTGTTTACTCCTAAAATTCTAATTTGACAGGCGTTTTTTGCAGTTATTTAAACCTTCCGCGATGACCTTTCCGCAATAGGCCTTCGTAACGGTCCTTCCGCAACAGGCCTCCCACAATGGACCTTCTGCAACAGGCCTTTTCACAACAAGCCTTCCCCAATGCAGATTATGGATTGTGGAAAACCCTTGAGTTTATTACGAAAATTACCTTCCGCAAATCCATTTCTACAATGCGGATTGCAGAAACCCTTAAAATTAATTATGAAAATTTACCTTTCGCAACTCTTGTGAGCTGTCGATCCCTTTGCGGGTGCGATCTCAACTGTCGATTTGAATTCCTTACGGATCACCATTTTCACTTTGCAAATTGCAGAAATGCCTTTTAACTTAAGAATTATCCTTTCGTAATGCAACCTCTGCAACCCTTGTGAGCCATTGATTCCTTTGCGGCTTCAATCTCCACCATTGATCTGACTTCCTTATGCATTCCATGCTGAAGCTTCTACAACTTTTGTGAGCCATTGATCCCTTTGTGGATTTAAGCTCAACCATCGATCTATTTTCCTTGCAAATCAACACTTTTTACAATGCAGATTACAGATTGCGGGTTTTACACATTAACCTACAAAATTATCGTTCCACAATCAACCTTCCAAAAATCCTGTTCGTTGTTGATATTATTGCGGCTTCGATATTGACCGTTGATGTGATTACCTTGTGGATCAACACCTTCTAGAATGTGGATTGCAGATTGCAAGTTTCACACTTTAACATACAAGTTTATCATTTCGCATTCAACCTTTCGCAACTCTTATCGGTCATCAATCTTCTTGCGGATTTGATCCCGACTGTTGATATAATTTCTTTGTTGATCAACACCTTTTGCAATGCATATTGCAGATTGCGGATTGCAGGTGCACCATCCAACATTTTCGAACTCGTATTCCACAATTTGTCCTTCCACAGTTCTTGTGAGTCGTCGCTCTCCTTGTGGCTTAGATCTCAATCACCAATCTAATTTTATTTGTGGATCCACAATTAACCTTGCGTATTGCGGGTTTCCTTTCAACTTTTTCGAAACTGTTCTTCACCAGATCTGACTTCCGCAACTCCTGTGATTCATTGATCTCGTTGCAGCTTAGATCTCAGTCGTTTATCTAATTCTGCTTGCAGATCAACTCTTTAACAATGAGGGTTTTTGTTTGAATTGCAGCTTTGTATTACTATAAGTAATTAGATTTGAATATTTTCTTAATGCTTGTAACCTTTCTTGATTTCATCACCTTGTACATGATTTAGCAGTTGTGAATCTAAATGGCGCTAAGTTGATTATGGGCTTAAACAGTAAATTAAGGTTTTCTCTATGTAATTGGATTTCAATTGCAATTTTGAATATTGCAGATCTATACCATAAACCAACATTATCATTTAAGTCGACATTATAAATTCGAGACACATAATTAAAGAAGATTTACATAATTTGATACAGACATGAAGTACACAATATGAATATCCAAAATAGTTCCAAAAATAGAGGATTCAATTCATTTGGTGCAAAATCAGAATTTCTAAATCATTCGATCATAATAACAGTAAACTAACTAAACAGGATAAATTCTATTTTAATACCTTTCCATATAGAATTTATACATTCTCTACAAACATTTAAAATAGGAAATAAGAACTTGGTAACAACGCTGAGAAAACAAAAGTGGAGAATTTGTTCTACTTTCACTTGCGAATCTTGCAGGGATGTTAAGACTAATTTAACAATTGCTTTGTAAATGGTGACTGTATTTTTTAGAGAAGTGAGCATGAAATTATTAAACAATTATAAGAACTCCTTAGTTTTAGCCATTTGATACCTGAGGAGTTCTTGCAACTCCACCCTTTAACAATCAGACTCAGCAATTGAAGACTAAAAAAAACTAAAGGGTGCTGGTTTCAACCGAGAATGCATCCTATTACAGTTCATCTTTCTTTTTGTTTTGACACTTTAAAAAAAGAACTATTGTGAGTACCAAAAGACAAGTGAACTTACAAAAATGAATGTTTGCAAGTTACAAATTGATGTTTAATCTGAACGCTTTATGCTGCTACATATATATGTGTACACTTACAGAGAATCATGGGTACTGCAATTGCTGCAGATCGTAAGTGCTACTGCTCCTCACTTGCTATTTCACTGTACATGTAAAAAAAAAATCATATTACCTGATTTCGTTTTCCAGTTGGAGCATGTACATCAATGTTACTCTACAATTATTTATTTATGAATTGTAATAGCAATCTAAGTAATTCTCTCTGCAACAAAAATTATCGGTCCTTGTAAACTTTACATTGCCCACAATGTGCAGTGACCTCCAACCATAAACTCTATGATTTAATCTCAATGCAATAGTGTTGTAGCATTATCTTTCTAGTAGCCAATGGTCACTTTAAGGGCCATCGATTCTGGAAGTCTATGTGTTGGTTCGTTTCCACTCCGAGGACTTCAATTTCAGGTGTATCAAGACACCCGATTTTCCAACCCATAGAAAATTATAAAAAATCCAACCAATATGATAAATAGAAGTTAATGGATGGAGTGGTCTTGTCCAACAAGAGAAAAATTGTTCCATGCTTGGTTTAATCACCCAGTGAGCAGACAAAAACTCTCTTATGGACGGCGAACGACCAAGGGGAGATGGGAGAAGCACCCAGTCAAGGTGAACACGTCCAAGGGGAGATGGATAAATAAGATTTTTCACCGAACCAAACACGTCAAGTTGAAGAAGATGGAGCCTCTTCTCCTTTAATATTGTTGCCTTCAACTTACACATAAAGTTCTTTGTTAATGGATATCAACGAGGCTCTTCAAAAGCTCAATTATTCATCAATATCAAAACCAACAATGAGCAATATATGGACTACTCATATTCGAGACGTGGCATTCTCAAAGAACACCAAATTTAGTAAATGTAGTGAATGTATTGTGTTGAAAGAACATATGAAGTCAGGGACTACAAAAGAGTTGGAAGAAAAGGCATGAGGTAGACTAAACAAGCATAACAAGACTATTATGTGTGGAATATATTGCTACTATGCACACATAATTATGTCAGAATGGTTTTCAAGGGAGTTTTTGAGCATTATCCATGACAAAATGGACAAAACAAAGACTTCAATCCCAATATTATGTGTCAAATCAAAATCTGTTGTAGGAACAAACTTGGGTTTGTCAATGACAGGTATGCTAACACATGGGAATAACACATGAGGGTTTGGTCATTTCTCCCTACCATTTGTACACATGGGATCACAATTTACAATTACATCTCTTGAAAAGTGCTTGAGGGACCTTGAAGGCCCACACCTTGATATGTATGGTGATCTCCTTTATGAGAGTAGAAGTTCAAGAAATCCACTTTCAAATGCATTACTTGATATCTATATTTACTCAAAATGTAGAGTGTACAAGGATGATTTTCTATCTCAAGGAAGATCAAAAATTTAAAATGTTGATTTCAAACCTCTTCCTCCACATTTTTTGTTACAGTTGCACAATGCAGCAAGTGATAATAAGAATCGTTATGTTTTCATGTTTCTATCACTCTTAACTGCACTTGGTGTCTTCATCACTATTGAGGTTGGGTTCTTTCTTGTGGGTCACACCCATGAAGACATAGATGGAACATATGGAAGAATGTCTTCCAACTTGAAAAGTAAAGATATATATTATTTACCTGAAATGATGGACACATATCGCACAATAGAAAAAAAAAGAGTCTTTCCACCTACACTTATTGACAAAGTGTATGACTTCAAAAGTTTCCTTAATAGATACATCAAGGAGGGAAAATATTCACTAGTTGGACATCTTTATGTTCAGTACTTCCAATTTGTTTTACTTAATGGTGTTCCAGTGATGAGGTATAAAGAATCAATTAGAGATATTACATGGTCAGAACCAGTAGAGTTGTGGAATATAGATGATGAAGGTCAACCTAAATTTCCCATAGGGAAGCCATCTTTCTTAGGTCCCAAGGAGAACGATGTCTATTTAAAATAACTAAAGGAAGGAATAGCATCATACATAAAAATGTAGAAAGACACTATTGTCAATGCAAATTCACCAATTGTAACAAAGGAATGGAAAAATAAAGTAGAGTATTGGGAAAGAGTTATTGATACATTAGATGCAATATACAATGATCATACAATAGTGGACGGAAGTGGATCATATTCTGAGGATTTCTGGCCCAAGACAACAAATATTGTCAATGATAACTGTAATGCACTCAATGTAATCTCAAGTATTATGGACAAAGATTTTGATAATGTAATAGGTGAACCGGTATATGTTGGACCCAAGAGCAACAAGCCAAAGCCAACATTCAATCCTATGATTGATGTTCAGAAAGGAAAGATGTTACTAGTTAGATAAGGAAATGAGGATGAAGGAGAGATTATTTGGATGGAAAAAGTGACCTCAGATATCTTTGAGGATGATGAAAGTGTGACTCTTCATGTAAAGGTTGATTGGTGGAAGCCTACTTCAGGGAAATACAAGGGAAAATTTTTAGAACAATATTGGGTACTAAATCCTGAAGACACATAAATTGGATCTATTCCAATTAATACCATAGTTTGGGCATGGATTCCAAAGAAAGAACAATGCAATAAGACTAAGATAAATAAATTGGTGTAGAAGTTGGACTTGATCTACTTGAGCGAATATAGTGAGATTATAAGGAGATGATCTATGAATGTAATTTTTTTCTTTAAAGGAGCTATTAATATACATGAATAAACACTTTTCAATGTTTGTTGTATATCAAATATTCTCTTCATGTTATTTTTTGAGAAATTTTGTATTATTTACTAGATATATATATATATATATATATATATATATATATATATATATATATTCAAATTTTGGGTAAATAACTTTAATGTTAATTTATGTCAAAAATATTTATGCATAATACATAATACCATTCAATATTTAACTTTTCTATGTTTTTTTTAGATCAACATAGATTCTTGTTTAAGGATTTAGTTGGTAAGCCGACTAAGTCGATTATCCGACTAATTAGAGATTAGGTCATCCGCATAAGGTCATGTCGGTTGACCGAACCGACAGGTAGTTATATGTAATTGTTTGTAAATCATATATATTAGGCTGTTGAGCCAGATGAGAACTTGGTTTAGTTGTGTGTTTGTATGGAATATTATAATATAATATAATCTGTTGTTCTACATCTATGTTCTTGTCTCTTGTCTCTGTTATGTCTGTATGCTTTAATGTGTATTATTGGTAACCCTTTGTGATCTGTGAAATCACAACATTGGTTCCATTGCTGGTAGTACATATATGAGATGAATATAAGTAGATGATATGAGAACATGAGATTAAGAACTGGTGGGATCATAAGATAGCAAATTATTTGCAGAATTATGTTCCTAAGAAACAGATTAATGACTACTCAGGAGAAAGAAATATTCTTCACTGAAACTCATGAGAAGTTCATGGAATTGATACCCCAGCTTGTCGAACGTCGTCTGTCACTACACGAACCACCACCAAATTTTAACTGGGCGGAGAAACAGAGGAAGTGGGAGAATTTCATTGCCGAAAGGGAGTGGGAATATTTCCTAAGCAAGTAAACAGAACTATCTGAGCTTTCTAAAGCGTCGGGTAGGCTATGGGGGGTTAGCTAGTTGCATGTTAGGGTAAAATGAAGAGGATTCTAGTCGACTAAAAGGAGATACCATGACTAGTAATGAAAATTCAACCTAAAAAGGAAATCAAACAGATAGTGACACACAAAGGTACGGTGGATTTACAGAGAATAGAGAGAGAGAGGAGGTTGAAAAAAAGGGAAGAAAGAAGAGAAAGGGCTATAGCACTACAAAGAGGAATGAGTACTAGGGTGAAATACCAAGAAAGAAATCCTCCAGAGTCAGGTCATGACCAATAGGAAGAAGGAGTGGATGAAGAGGCATCACCCATGGAAGAAGACTTGTTGATAGAGTAGAGAAAATCTCTCCAAATAGAAGTTCCTCAAGACATAAGACCTTTGTCTCCAACGAATTCGAGTACTAGGATACAAGCCATTGTCGAAGAAGACCTAAGACTAATAGCTGGTGAGTTTGGTATCTGGATCCGACTAAACGATGAAGTAAATGATGATTATCATCTAGTGATCCTTCGACCAGAGGAAGGAAACTAGGTCATGCTTCATTCATACCCTTCTAACCAAAGTATCCACTTACTTTACCCGACACATGAATGAGCACCCCCCCTACCAAATATAGCTTTGGAGAATACAGAATAGTCGAACCTGTAGACAAATAATTGCAGTTGGACATCGACAGGAGAATTCGACCCCAACTGACTAATTGTGGGAGAAGAAATGACAAACAAAAAAACCAACAGGAATGAAAATTTAGTCAACAACAGCTTTGCACAAAGACATCCCACTACCCCCACCACCACCACCCCCACGACCGCCACCTCCTGGAGGAGATAGCAACAGCGAATCCGACATGGGTCACATATCAACGCATATCCATCTATATGAGGGCGAAGATCCTAGATGACAATGGTTCATCTATGAGTCGACATGGGAGACAAATCAAGTTACAGCTGAAGATCGGCAGATGGCACAGTTCACTGGTGCCTTGAGGAAAAGAGCACTAACGTGGTACATGACCTTTACTGAGAGAACCCCTCAAGCATCTAAAGCATAAATTAAAGTGTAATTCTTGTTGTTCTTTAAAACCCCAGATGCAAAACATCTGGCAGCTAAAAAGTTGAAAACAACATCGCAAAAGCCAGCAAAATCTATCCGAGACTACGACAAACGTTGGAAAGACCTCCTCAGCCAACTAGATTATGTAATTGATGAACAACTATTAATTCAGTGGTTCCTTGAAGGTCTATCACAGAAAATTTGGTGGCACATAAGCCTGGAGACATTTAAAATGTATGAAGATGTGCTTACTAAAGCTCTACAAGTGGATATGGACAAATATTTCCCATCATATCCCATAGATACCAGACTAGAAGAACAACTCGAAATCATGCAAAAATCATTAAAAGAGATGAAATTGAAGAATCTGGATGTCTAGTGCAGAAAATGCCCAACGGTCGGACACAAAAAAGATAATTGTCGACAAGACATGAGCCGACGGGACGTTTGATTTGTTCAAACAAAGTTCTTCTACAACATCTGCCAAGAACATGGAGAACACACAAAAAAAGATTTCCCGTATAACATGAATAATGGTAAAGCATCTTGGTGTGCAATCTGTGAAGTTAAAATTCATGCCACATCCGACTGTCACCTAAACTTAAAGAATCGACAAAAATACCAAGCAGTCTACCAGAAAAATGCAGTTGCGCAAAACAACGATAACAATCAACAAAGCAATGCTCAAAACGAACAGAATAATCAAAGATATGAAGGCCGTCGATATGAGATCCGGTTCGACAACCATCATGGAGGATATGGAGGTTGAGGTCAATTCTCTAGGAATCGTGACAACTGACCACATCGGCCCATCCAGTGTTTCACTTGCTACAAACAAGGTCATTGATATGCAGACTGCCCATAGAAGGACAGAACTGATTTAAAATTTTGTACTAGCTGTGGAGTCAGGGATCACTCATTAGAGGATTTCCCTACTATGCTTGATAAAATCAATAAAAATAAAAATGTTAATGTCTTATCTTGCGTTCAAAAACATCATGCAGTCAATACAAATAATCTACATATAGTAACCCAACAAGGGACAAAACTGGGAGTGATCATCCACGCATAAGCAAAATAAAAGAGAAGAATGATTATCCTAACCCAGCTAAACAAAAACAATTGTATAAAGACGCAACAAATGTATTTAAAGAATTTGCTCGACAAGAAGAAGCTGATGATAGTCGACGAAGCATTGTTAACGAATTAATACGTTTAGTACAAGATGATAAAGTGGTATCTCAATTAATTGACTTATTATGTAATATGAAACACAACAATAATACATAAAAACAAACAAAAAACATATGCAGTTTAAACCAGAAGGACAAAAGTGATGCCGACCCACTTGTCAACCTTGAAATTGAAGGATACCATGTCTGACAAGTTGTACTCAACTTCGGCTCACAAGTAAACATTATGACTCGCAACACTTGGTAACAATTGGGTAGACCTCAACTATATGAGTCAGGAATATACCTAAAATTAGCCGACCAAGGTCTGATTGAACCTATCAGAGTTTGGATAAATGTCGATACGACAATAAAAGAAATATCAACCAAAGTTGGCTTTGAAATTATTGACCCTAAAGAAGGATCCAATTCCTTCCCAGCATTAGTAGGTCAACCTTGGGGAAGAGGAATGAAAGCATCAATATCTTTAGACAAAGAAAGGATCAAACTAAAAGAGAATGGACAAAAATTCATAGTACCTATCCATACATCCCAAGGAGAACCTTGGATAGAACCTATTGATGAAGAAGTCGACATCTGACAATTATATCAAATACAAAACAATGAAGACTACACAAAACCCAATGTCTATGGTGAACTTCACTTAGGACATCAAGATTCAGTAGGATATAACTCAGATGCAGAATTATATGATTTGGAAGTCGAAAACTATGAAACAAAACCAAGAGGTTGCTGGACCATTCAAATAGTGCAGAAGAAACTAGTCCAACAATGTTTCTTGGTTTCCATCATCCCGAAAATATTTGAAAAGAAAACTAGGGAATATCCTACCCTAAAACTAGAAAATGTAAGTATCAAAAAAATCCCAAGATACAAAGAAAGAGAATCATCAGTTATGCATATAGAACAAGTATCCAAAAACATTGGTGAACACGACCGACTACAAAGATTAGTAGAAACCTTCACAGGACAAGCTGCTAGATGGTGGGATACACATCAATCAAGCTTGCAGACATGGAAAACAACTTTGACTTACTTTGTAGAAAGATTTGAAGGAAAAAGGTTAACTAATCAAGCCCAAATACCTATGTTCATCCAAGGGCAGGACCCAAAAGAGCACATAACAACATGTGAAAAAGAATGGAAAATACTTGGGTATAAGGACGAACGTACATGGCCACACCTGTTTCCATCGACGATATCTGACTTACCAAACAAATGGTACAAAATGGAAGAAGCACGAGGTGAAACATTAATATGGCATGAACTTAGAGATAATTTTATCAAAGACTTCAGCTTTATACCACAAGATGAAAAGTTAGTCGAAACTACAAAACAAATCAAAGCGTTTATGGAACTGACCGGGAACAAAAACCTAACACAAAATTATGACCGACCGACAATAACATGCAATAATATACAAACCAAGACAACACCATAGTCAATAAGGCTATAAATGGAAAATGAAAATCTGGAAGGGAAAAGCTTTCAATGGAAATCATACCATTCAGAAACAACAAAGCCAATTTGCACAGTACTTAAAGTCGAGACATCTGACAAAGAAGACACCGACCGAATGACTGCAACAAACTTTCCTGCTACATTTTCACAGTTTAAATAAGGGAACCGACCAATCAATGAAGCCAAAGCACCAGGATGGTTAGATGCTGAAGTGAAAACTAAAGAATTCACCATCTCAAATGATGATCGACCAAAAATGGCAAAAATTGGAGACTACTGGAGTGAAGAACAAACAACAGAAATAGTAAACTTACTAAAATAATTCCAGGATGTATTCGCTAGAGACTACAAAGATCTCAAAGGTCTAGTCCATGAAATGGGTGAAATGAAGATCGACATCAAACCTGATGTCTGACCTATAAAGAAGAGGCCATATAAATTAGCTCATAAATACAAAGAGATAGTCAAGAAAGAGATTGATAATATGCCTGCAGCAGGAATTATCTACCTTATTGACCAATTGGAATGGGAAAGTGCAATGTTTTTTCAACCAAAGAAACACGACCCAACCAAGCTAAGGATCTGTGTCGACTTTAGAGACTTAAATTAAGTCACATTAACAGACCCATTTCCAACACCTTATGGAGATGAAATCTTAAATGAAGTCACAGGACATGAATGTTACTCATTTACAGACGGATTCTCAAGTTATAACCAAGTACCAATAGCCAAAGAAGACAAGAAAAAGACAACATTTGTATGTGAATTTGGCTCATTTGCTTACAGAGGTATGGCTTTTGGACTAAAAAACACACCTGCAGTATTTTTGAGAATTGTGGTCAAAACATTTCAAGAATATATTTACAAAACAATGGCAGTATATTTCGATGATTGGACAATATATTCTATGTTGAAAGATCACTGCAAATGGCTAAGGCACATGTTGGAATGATGCCGACAAATCCATCTATCTCTGAACATAAGGCAATGCATATTTCTAACCCCTATAGGGATGCTATTAGGACACATTGTCTGCAAAGAAGGCATCAAGGTCGACTTTGCAAAAATAAAAATTATCCTCAACTTAAAACCACCAGTGAACCCAAAACAAGTCAAGGTACTACTTGGTCATATAGGATATTACAGGAAATTCATAAGTTACTATTCATATATGACCTATCCATTGGAAGAACTATTAATAGAATATCAGGATTTCGACTGGACAGAGGAATACAACATATCATTTGAAACACTAAAAAGGAAGCTAGTCAAAGCACCCATTCTAAGGTTCCCAAATTGGTTGACCAAATTCCATGTACACATTGACACATCAGGCCTAGCAATAGGAGCAATCTTAACTCAACCAGGGGATGATGGAATGGACTACCCCATAGTTTACAACAACAAAAAACTAAATAAAGCAGAAAGAAACTATTCGACAACAAAGAGAGAAGCCTTAGGAATGGTTTTTTCACTACAGAAGTATCGACATTACCTACTATCCAACCCTTTAATTTTTTATACCGACCACCAAGCATTAAAATATCTTGTAAATAAACCCTTAAACCATGGGATAATTTGTCAATGGCTACTCCTATTCCAAGAATTTGAATTTGAAGTCATTGTGAGACCAGGAAAATTAAATGTCGGACCCGACCACTTATCACGAATTGACACAGGAGAGGAACCGACAGGAGTCAAAGATGACCTACCAGACACACATTTATTTCGAATAGAAGCAGTCCCAGTATAATTAGAAGAAATATCTCAATTATTAGAAAATGGACAAGCACCAGAGGGCATGAGCATGAAAAAGAAACAAATATTAGCCATGAAAGCTACACTGTATATCCTCATAAATGGATTTTTATATAAAATGGGCCTGGATGACATCCTCAGAAGATACGTATTAGAACATGAAAGAAATAATATCATGTATGAAGCACACTATGGACTGGTGGGAGGACATTTTCAAGCAGACAAAACTGCCAAGAAAATCCAACATTCAAGGCTATGGTGGTCGACACTATATAAAGACTGCAAAAAGTTTGTAAGCCAATGCGACAGATGTCAACGACTAGGTCAACCTTTTCCTAGTATAGAAATGCCCTTGATATAATTAAACCCAAGTTTGACATTTGAAATTTGGGCCATCGACTTCATAGGGCCATTCCACATACCAGCCAAAATAACAGGTGCAAGGTACATAATAACTGCAGTAGAATATGTAACCAAGTGGACAGAAGTAGAACCAGTCGACACATGTTCCAGTGAGATAGCTGCTAAATTTATCTATGAAAATATAATTACCAAATTTGGATGGCCAATAACCCTAATCAACAACCAAGGTTCACACTTTATTAATAAAACCATCAAAGCACTAACGGACCAGTTCAAAATTGACCACTGACATAGTACAACGTATCACCCCCAGTCGAATGGAGCAGTCGAGGCATTTAACAAGATATTAACAAAGGTCATAACTAAAGTATGTAACACCGACAAGGATGATTGGGATGAAAAGATACCTCCAGTACTATGGGCTTACAGAACAACATACAAGCATTCGATCGACCAAACACTGTTTCAACTAGTCTATGGACAAGAAGCAATTGTTCCACTACATTTTTGATAGAAAACACCTATCATAGTAGATATTTTACATGTCTATGTCGAATAAGGCAGGAAGGACCAACTGATGCAATTAAGCAAGCTAGAAGAACACCGACTGATTTCTCTACAACACCAAGAAATCCAAAAACAATAGTAGAAGGCTCGGCACGATCACAATATCAAAAAAAAGAATCTGTTGGTAGGGGATCTCACCTTACTATACAACAGTTGAGTAAAAGGAAAACCCAAAAAGTTACATACATAATGGATGGGACCCTACGTTGTCGAAGAGATTCATGCCAACGGATCAGCTCGACTAAGGACGTTACAAGGCATAGTATTTCAAAAACTTGTTAATGGTGCCTGACTAAAATGGTACAAAAATTAAAACAAGTTCTAAAAAAAAACATAACGACCATAACTGTCAGACAAAAACTATAAAAATCTAAAAAGATTAAAAAAAAAAAAACATAACCAACACCCATAACCTAGGATGACAGGAAACCAATGCTTCGACAACCGACATCAAACCCATTGATATATCACCATTGACTCCTCACATGATTGACATCAACCAACGACCCCAAAGGTCAAATCACGCCTTCATGACTACGGTCAGAAGGAGCGCAAAAATCAAATCACCATTAACAAAAAACCTAGGGACCGCCTTGGAAGATCACTTCCGCCATTAATACACCCATCAACAGAAACACCAAACACCCCACCTATAAATAATGGACCAAAAAAGGATCATATACAATATTTTGAAAAGATAGAGCAATTCATCAATCGAAAAGTTGAGAACCAAGAACCTATAAGAAAATTCTACCAAGAAATCGACAAGATGGCACCGAAACAAACCAGAGTTGTAGCTGCAAAGACATAGGAACTGCAATCTACTGAAACCCCATTTATGAGAAGGTTAAGAAACATAAAAAATGCCAAGGTACAAGAAACCTCATGGGCGAAAACGTGGGCCGAAATCAAGGAATGGGCTTATGTCGATAAGAAATCGACACAAGAAGCAGAGAAAATAAACCACGGTTCCATTATGAACTACATGAACACACCGTTCATGGCCAGTTTTGGAGGAACCAAGGAAACAACAGTAAAATTCATTATCAGCTGGTACCACAACGAAAATTTTTACTTCGATAGACCAGCTGAAATCATTGAAGAAGTCATATACAAACTAACTGGTCTCTCCAACGAAGGAGACCCAATCCCTGTCAGCATAAAAGAAGGACTGGTAGAACGGTTAACTGGAACGCCTTTCAGGAAGAATTCAAAAGGGCTAATGATTAGCTAGATACAAGCCCAGATGCCATAAATCGTGGCCAAATTCATAGCAACTAGGCTCACACCTACAGGTTGAGGGAGTGACCTGAAGCTGAATATGCTAGAGGCAGTAGGCACAATAGTGAAAATAGGAAAAGTATACAGATGGGCTCAGTATGTCGCCGACATGTTCTAAACTATCTGTGAGAAATGCCACGAGTCGTGAGGGATTATAATGTTCCCGTCTCTAATAATCTGGATAGTGATGTACCATTTATTCCTAGTCGGGGACAAGCAGTTCCAAGAACCAAACAAATTCCATATGTGGAGGTTCAAGCCATTTGCGTAGACTAGAACATTGAAAGAACTGGCAAATGGAAAAGTGTTGTTGGAAAACTGGCTCCAACAGCTGAAAGTTTAGACGACCAGATGGAGGGTGCCTCAGAACATCTGACGAAGTCTGCCAAAAACCACACATATCCAACTAGAGCTCGACTACACCGCGGTTTGGTATATGTAAGGTGCAAAAGCGAAAGAAAAACCTCTCGACTATTACCCAATAGTTGAAGAGATATTCCGCGAACTAGCCCGACAATCCGGCACAAAGATGTTGATACCAGCAAAATCCAAGGAAGGAAACCTAGCAATCAAAGAACCACTGATAGACCAGGAGAAGGAGGAAGACTATGAACTCCGACTACACATCAACACCTTTGTGTCGGAAGAAACACCAATAGAAGACACCAATATATTCCAAATAACAATCATACCACCAACGGTCCAAAGGGGAAGTATACCGACAGAACAGCAGGTAACCAAACCAGCTGAAGAAAGTGTTAACCCAGTTCAACAATAGGAGGGAGGAGAAGAACTAGAAGAAGACATTGATCTCGACAATCCTGAATATGCCATAACCAAAGACACAATTAAAAATCTAGCAAAATTAATAGTAGCCGTAAGAAAAAAGGCAACGAAAACAAAAGGGAAGGGGAAGCGCAAGCTGATCCTTTCAGAATCAGAATATGAAGAGGAACTAGAAGCTACCGCCATCGACATCATAGAATACATTGCAGCGAACAAAGTTTCGATCGATACACAGTTCAAACGCTTTGTTGAGTCGGGAGCACAGTAGGGTCGGCCGAAAAAGGTAAAAAGTATAAACACCTCAACAGCTAAAAACATTGTCGATTTAGTGTCTACACCTCCACCCCCATCTCCAACCTAGATCACACAGGAATAAATTCCATAGCTACCCTCTATAATCCCAGTTGACATATGCAAAAATGCTATGTTGGAAACCCTAAAGGAGAGGTTTGACCAAGACAGATATTTCCAGGAATACATTGAAAAATTGCCTGAACTACTCACCTCTGTCCAGAATATCACCACCAAATGTCCTCTAATCAGAGCTAGTGGATCAACATAGCTCATTCTCCCACAACCTGGACAAATACCCCAGAATCCAAGGTCTGTGGGAATTATAAAATCAACATTTGTGAGGAACCCCGACAAGAAAGCTCAAGTTGTCACAAGTTGAACCTCATCCTTTATCCCAATCGACATCCCACACCATCCATTAGCCAATGAACTAGCAAGAGATGTGGAAGAAGAGAACTTGGAAGAAATCAACCAGGTAATCGACAACCTATTCTCTGACATCCTAGAGGATTCACCACCACAAGTCAAGGACCCAACACCTGACCATATCCCTACCACACCAATTACACCTGACCATTCACCATCATCACCACCACTTCCCAATCCAGAACCTACACCTGAACCATCTGTGCCTGAACCACCTTTACCCAAACCATATTCACCTAAAACATCTGTATCTGAACCCTCTACACAAAATCCCCTAGATACACACCCCACTATAGAGCTCATCCAAGAAACCCAACTAGAAGTTCCACTGACCGTTGCAGACCAACAACCAGACCATCCACTACCGAAAAATCAACCACAGGAAATTCTAACCCTTACAGATGCACAAGCACATCAACAAGAAGAATAACATAAACATAAGAGGAAGAGAGACAGAAAGAAGAAGGACCAACAAAAAGAGTCACAATCGAAAATGGTCCACATTAGCCAACTTCGGTCAACCACTGCAGTTGATGCAACAAAGATGAAGGACGGAGAGTTGGGACAACTCTTAGAAATTCTGCCCATTGAAGCAAAAACAAGAAGCCAGACCAGATGCAAGGAGCTCGATGACACTAAGAAAAAACAAGTTGAATTCCTGTTAAAATGCAGAAACCTAGCACAATTTGTAATACCAAGACTGATGGAAGCCGACACTGACAAGCCGCTTGAAAAGGCATATCAACTGTTTGAGAGTGTGGTATCGACCCTACAAGTATAGATGCAAAATACAAAGGAAGAACAAAAAGAAGAAACATCTAGATTACTGATGCAGCAGTAGACAACCTTATTAGAAGCTTACAAAGTGCTACAATACCACATGGAAGAGTCTATCATAACAGAAGGGGTACTATGGGACTGGCCTACTTATTATGGGAAAGTATTTCAGCAGACCCGATAGACTCGACAACAAATTCAACCATTGGAAAAGAGAAAGAGCATTGAAGAAGCATTGAGAAGCACAATACAAGATCAAATCGTGCTAGAGACAGCCAGACTGCAGAGACTCAAGAGACAAGCACACTAGTGGGTGCAACAGGCACTCCCGAGCTTGGAGAAATTAGACACCATCTGCCCATAGATGAAAAGCATTCTGGAGACAGCAGAAGAAAAAGACCAGTTCATGGGACCCAATATGGAAAGAATAGCAGACCTTTCCATTCAAGAGAAGATGTCGATGTTATCAAGCATTACAACACTGAACATCGACATCCAGAAAGTACTTCAAAGCTAGACATAATTCCAACATCAACTGGCCATTACAGCAGAAGCAATCGTTGAAGTATGTATACAGAAACGACCAACCATCCGACTTCATAGCCCATAAAAGACAAACAAGAAAATAACTACTTCAAATAGTAAAAGAGTTTTGAGTACTTCCCCTGTTTCGTTGGGATGAAGAAAGATTTTGTTCCTAGAGGAGATGTTGGAGGAGTTAGTCGGTAAGTCGACTAAGTCGATTATCCGACTAATTAGAGATTAGGTCAGCCGCATAAGGTCATGTTGGTTGACCGAATCGATAGGTAGTTATATGTAACTGTTTGTAAATCATATATATTAGGCTGTTGAGCTAGATGAGAACTTGGTTCAGTTCTGTGTTTGTATGTACCCTTATAATATAATATAATCTATTGTTATACATCTATTTTCTTGTCTCTTGTGTCTGTTATGTCTGTATGCTTTAATGTGTATTATTGGTAACCCTCTATGATCCATGAGATAACAACACTTCTCACTATATCAAATGTTCATAATCAAATTCAACAATGAATTTAAAAACAACATCTTTTATACTTGGTCCATGAATAAATACAAGACACTTGCAATACAGTTTGTATTGAGCTTTTCCTATTATTCCTTAATATATTTGATATAAATCGAATCATAATAAAATGACACAACTAATTCATCATGATTTGATTTTAATCATTAAATGACACAACTAGACTTATAAAATGTTCGCTTGTAGACTTTAAAGTGATGTCAACATTGTACTAGTATAATAACTTATACTCAACATAGGTAAATAGGTAACACTTGTGTCATTATTAAAATGGTTAATAATAATAACAAACATAATCTTAATATTGCATTCTAATTCATCATAATTTGATTTTGATCATAAAATGTTCTCTTGTAGACTTTAAAGTGATGCCAACATTGTATTAGTATAATAACTTATACTCAACAAAGGTAGATAGGTAACACTTGTGTCATTATTAAAATGGTTAATAATAGAAACAAACACAATCTTAAGATTGCATTCTAATTCATCATAATTTGATTTTGATCATTGAACAACACAACTAGACTTATAAAATGTTCTCTTGTAGACTTTAAAGTGATGTCAACATTGTACTAGGATAATAACTTTATACTCAACACACATAAATAGGTAACACTTTTTTCATTATTAAAATGGTTAATAATAGTAACAAACATATTATTAATATGTCACTAAATAACTTTATATGTAAGAATTTTTGTACACGATTTATTATTCATGAGTCAAGTCTTGATGAACTTTGTTTTAATATAGAAATAGAAATATTAATGAAAATATAAACATTGTAAGGAATCCAAGTTATAGAGGAATATTAATATACTCTTTTCAATTTAACATGTTCAAACACTACATGACTACACGAGTAAATACCGAAGACTTTCTATAACTACTTTAGTGAGTTTTCCTTCTTAGTTTCCTCTTATATTGGAAAACATCACACTGTACTACATTGTTGCTAGTATAATTCATAATTGATTTTGATTGTTAAACAAATTTTTATTAATAAAAACAAGATATATTACTAGCATCAAAATCATTAAATAAATTTTTTTTCCTTGGGAAAAATCATATTTCTATTCATAATTGAAGGGAAAATGCATTCTTCAAGTAAGTTCATGACTAATCCACCTCCTCCAAAACTATATACAAAATTGACCAAAACTGGTTTTGCATTTACTCTAAAAGCCAAAAATCACAAATTTAAGCCTTCAAGATGATAAAAAATAGTGAGAAATGTCTAAACAAAATTATTCATCACATCTTCTGATATACTTTAGAGATTAATTTGCCATAAACATCCCAAGGTTTTTGGTTCCTTTGATAAACCAATTTTTTATAATTGATAGGCAATTTGAAATTTCTCGCACATTAACCTTTATTGATGAAGTAAGCATTCATCAGCATAATTTTTAATACAATGATAATGAAAATAAATTGTGTTTCTATTCTAATCCATAATTTATTTTGATCATCACAAGGGTAAAACCTAGACTTTAAGTTGATAAATGTTTTTGTGGACTATAAAGTGGTGCCATATTCTTAAACTAAAACATCATAATAAATAAATACAAAATTATCTACCATTACAATAACTAAAATTGTTGTAATAACAAATACAATGCCAATATGATGCCATAATTCTACAACATTATATATCACTATAAGTTAATTATGTCAATGTCCTACACTTACCATGGAAGCTCAGTTTAAACACAATAATTAATATAATATCAAACTAGAACAAAAATCAAAGTTAACAATAGTAACGAACATTGACGTAACCTACTAAACTTTTAAAAGAAAAATAAAAATAAAATAATGAAAATATATTATGTTTCTATTGTAAATATAATTGTTTTTTATTGTTAAAATAATAAACTTAAACATACACTAAATATATAATATATAAGTGTGACGTCCTCGGCCCTCTGACCGACGTAGAGGACGCTACCATACCATTATCTATCCGAGCAACTAGCCCCATGAACATACACAGATAAAAACTGAAATAAAATGCTTTGAAGTAAAACATACATGCATGCATAATTGTTTAACATACAACAAAAGCAATCCCTACACTCAAACATTCAAAATGTTCATCGTAATCCATTTAACAGTAAATATAATTGTAGAGATGAAATAGAGAAGAATACTTATCTCGTGAAGAATTCATCCGGAAACCAACTACGTCGCTGCAACGTTCCACCCAACCATAGGCTAGTGTTCTCCTTAGTCTTTCAGCAACACTGCCACCCCCGAGCTGGGCATGATTCCCCAAGGAATAAGGAACCATCAGGCTGAGACATATCCAAGGATACACAAATCATCCAAGCCAACACAGTTGGGTTTATCAGGTCATCAAGGAGCTGGGAAAAGCTGAATGCTAAGATGGTGAGCTCATTGAACAACTAAGGACACCTACACCAAAACTAGCCTGACTTCTAGGACACCCACACACACCCAACACAAGGAAATCAGTCCCTTCTCTTCTACACAGTCCCTCAGACCCTGACTTCCCTTCCAATGCTATTCAAGGGTTGTGGAGAAGAAATCCAGCCCTCTAGCTCTATCTATGTGGCTCCCAAACACACTAGGTTTATTAAGCAAATCAAGCCTTCATTCCCACTCCAACATAGTCCGAAGACCAACCACTGCATACATGCAGCAAAACAAGCAATTCACAGCTCTGACTAGGGAATTTTATTCCTAAGTCATTCTTGGCCCTATCATGGTCAAACGACTCATAAGAATCTACAGCAACCCAAAATGCAAATGAACCCACATCAAACCACAAAATTGTGGGGAAAAAAACAGCCCCGATCTCAACATTGAGGCAACAGGAAATACACAGCCCAAAAATTGGAGAAGAGATCTGACTCTCAGCCTGTACAGGGGGAAAACATATACATAGAACCACAATTCGGTAAGGAAAATGCATACACAGCAGAAATCGTGCCCCTGAGGCCGCTCTTCCAGCTCGCTGCGTGAGGAAAACAATGAAGAATCCCAACCTGTGCGTGAGGAGAAGAGAGAATGATTGTCTCCACGTGAGGATGGATGAGAGTGGAAGAAGAATTGGCGTCATGTTTTCCCTGCCCACGTGAAGTGAGAGAGTCTGCTGGTGGAGTGTGCATGTGGGCAAGGACCGGCAGTCCTGCCACACAACACTACCCAGCAATAACTACCCCAACTAACAACAGAAGGTTTTAATGTGGTAGTTGATTGATGAGACAAGGAAAGGTGAGTAAGCCAAAAGGGGTTTAACAGCTGACACATGGATTTTCCCCATAGGCTCAAAGTTTAATAATTCCCCCTCCTTATCTTTAGGAAAATCATGCCCTTTTCATTATGGTTGCATTGACATAGCTGGTTGGGGTTCATTTTAATTAAAATGCATATTTACATAATGTCAAAACTATAATGTGCCATATTTCATGATATACCATCGGCAACGATTTCAATCGCTGAAACATGACACAACCAAATCAATGCTGGGGCTTTTTCCTTTAGCTCCACACCACGATCAATTACATTATATACATCATATACATTTAAAGAAAATGAGGTCAAAATTGGGGTGTTACAATAATATTTTATCGTGCCGATTATAAAATGTTTCCAACTTTGTATTAACATATGGTTATGAAGTTTTGAGGTTGTAGCATCTCTAGGGAATCTTGGAGAATGATTGATAAATTTTAGTAGCATTTTGTAACTTATAACCTCAAAATTAAAATCAATACTCCCTACCTTATTCTCCTAATTGAAGTGGGTATTTCCCCCATCAAAAGCATGGCTATGGTTGGGTTTCTGATAAAGAAGTACATGATAAATAACAAATTCCATAAATGCACTTAAAATCTAGTCCAAACCATTGGGAGATTGGTAAAAATGTCATTCTGCAAAATATTAATAATCCCAAAAATATTGTTACTTCAAAGTTTAAAGAAAAACGTGGTGTGATAAGGATATAGATGTTAAAAAAATTAAGATATTATAAGTAGGTCATTAAACTTGATCTAGAACATCAAAATTACCTTTATTTATTGACTAGTTCAAAGTAAAAAGTTAATATAGCCAAGATATTAAGAACGCAGTATCATGAGCTTCGTAGTGAAATAGGGTGTTGAACAATTCCTAAATTGAAGTGGGCATAAAGAATCTGCCATCTCTGTAAGGCTATGACCATTGCAAATGAAAATCATTTTCTTTTGGAGTGCCGTGCATACACCCATATTAGATTTTAGTTTTATAATATTTGTTCCAATATGCGCCTTCCTAGCCTTCTTACAAGCCATAATTATGGTGAGTTCATAAATCTTGGCATACCAAACTTGGTCTTATTGGACGTTAACAACCATCATCATCATGATCATCATTGCATCATAATCATCGTCAATAAAACATGGTACTCAACACATGCAATATTTACTAACTATATATAGAATTTAAATTGTCATAGTAACAAACATATTGGTATTATGTTATTAAATAGTTTTTGATTGGGTCATTCTAAAATTGTGCCAACCTCTTACTTGCATAGTAACTCAACACAAACATAGTAGTTACTATATCAAATTATATTAAATTGATTAATAATAGTAACATACACAATATTAATGTCATTAAATAGGTTTAACCAACTTAGCTTTTAATACAAACTATAATTAATATTAACAAAAATAATGTAATGAAACAAAGTTTAAAGCTTTACTCATTTTGAAAAAAATCAATCTAGTTAAAGTTTTAAAGACCTAGATCCACTGTATATTTACAACTTTAATGAAATATGTGTTTCTTTGTCTTTTATGGCATTAATATACAGCTTTAATTAAATATGTGTTTCTTTTTCTTTTATGGCATTATAAATAAAATGTTTATTTTGTTGCAGGTAACCTCACCCACCTGCACATGAGTAAAACAAAATTTCATGCATTAATATTCTAACGACTAAGTAAGACCATGAGTCATCCCTTGTGCAACTCAAGAGTAAAATCAAGCAGAAGGCAACGACAAATTGTTTTACGACAACAAGTTCAAACGGAAACATATTTCTTGTCACAAAGTAATATCATGTTGGCAGATCACCAAATAAAGCAAGCTAACAATAACTTAGGTACATGACTTCAGTAATGCATGACAAAAGAAATATAAATAATAACATCTATCTAAATAAATTTCTTCTAAATTCTAATATTACATGTAGTAAATAATTATTTTTTATTTATGAAATTTACAAATGTTACAATATCTTTACAAATAATAAGAAATATACAAGTAGTTTCTTATAGAAGTAGTTTTAACTCTAATAATATATCATATTTATCCATTTACCTAACTATACATTGATGACATTACCATCATGAAGAATAATCTTAACTTCAAACATTTTTCACCAAATAGTTTAATGGCTCAAAATATAATTTTCACATGTATCATGTATTAACCAACATCCATTAAAGATGACATCATAGGATTTATTTAGTTGCCGAGAAATGTTAGTATTATTTCTCGCATTACATGGGTAATCATTGAATTATAATGCATGAATCCCCCCACCCAAAGTTCACCATCTGAATAGATAAATCTTCATTGTATTTTTCTTCCTATAACCCAAAAAAGTTAGTACTATTGTTTGCATCACCTGTCCAAAGGTTAAGTTACTATATTTTTACCAATAATAAGAAAGATACAAGTAGTTTTAGCTTTAATAATATAGGACAATCATTCATATTTACCCATTTATCTAACTATACATTGATGACATAAATATTTAGAGAAAGAAAGGTAAGCTAACTTTCTCCAAAATGCCCAGCCGGCACTTAGATTTTAAAACAAGAATTATTAAATACAAAAAGGTTATACCAAAAGTTTGACTATAAGCCATGCTCTTCAAGTTTTTACTGCACGTGGATATATATTATTTTAAAATGAAAACATCAGTTCAATCTTAAGACTGCTACCTACTTAGCTATTCTAGCTTCAATCATTATATTATATACAATACCAGATGCAAACAACAAGTTCTTTTTGGGTTGGAATTTCAAATGGCGGACACCCGTCAAAATTGCTGGTAACAACCAAAATTTTCTGTATTGTAAGCCAGATTTTGACAGTTTTGATAAAATCTTCGCTGTATTTGACGGGTAAAATGACCCATGACGGCCATTTCAAATTCCATCCCACTCCATGTTTAAGATTATAATTTTAAAGTGGAGTCCTTTATAGAGAATCATTCTTTAGTGTTTGATCAATGGGTCAAATCCATCCTCTCGCCGTAAAAGGGCCAAAACTGCTAGTCAACTAAGCAGTGATCAAATTTGAAGGGTAGGGTCCCATTTCCCATTTCACTTTGAACGGTTGTGACAAACTAAACCCTTTAATGTTGACATTTAATGTTGACATGTAAAAATAAATCATTCTTTTCATTTGAAATTGAAAGTGTATAACAAAATTTTCTTATTTATTAAAAATAGTGTATAGGAAAAAAATGACAATAAGAAGAAATCCCAAGTGATTCAACATTTACATGGAATTAGTGAGGTAAACCATGTACTCTCCCGGTCCCTTGAGCATATAGTTTATTGAACTTAGATAAGGGACAATTCTGTCGGGTCGGTGAAATACTCGGTTGTTAGGTCGTTGATAAAATAAGGCATTGGAATTTGGAAGGACCTTTGAATGGAGGATTGATTCAGCTTGATGGTGGCTCTATTGGTCAAGTGTGATTGGGCCTACCTAAAAGAAAAACCCCAAAATGTAATACCTAATGCTTTCACGGAGAAACTTTTTTATTAACCCTAAATTCAGCAGTTATTTTTAGAATTGAATCATTTCCTCCCCACATGCTCAAATCAAAGTGATCAAACGAAGCCCCCAATTTTAGGTGGATTATGGATAGTCCCTCCAATGTATATTGAGTTTATACCCCAATTCAAAGTGATCAAACAAAATCCCCAATTTTAGGTAGATTATGCATAGTCCCTCCATTCTATATCGAGTTTATCAGCCCTATCAAAAAGGTTAAGTATTTATTAGTCCACTATAAGGAAGAACTTTAAATTCTCCAACAAATATCACTACAAGTTGGGTGTCTAGTTTCTACCAAAGTCAACAAGGAAGATGAATCATAAACACACGTTTGGGAGGTTTGTGACAATGAGGATGTTGAAATCATGTTCTTCTCTAGATCATTGCACTCGGAGTCCCTCATTCATGAACGTCCGTCGAGGGATTCCCTTGTTTAGATATATTGGTAGACAATTTGTACTTCTTGTTTCCATTATTAGAAGGCTGACAGGAAAACAAAGGGGTCAGAGTCTACAAGATTTACAGTGTTGGTTGTTAAATATTTTATCCTTTCAACTATTGGATTTCATTAAAGAAATTGGAACAATTCAAACACTTATATTCAAATATTGGGTCAGTGCAAGAAGATGAGGGACCTTTTAGATGCAATCCTAGTTTTCAAAAACACGATCACGTTACCAAAAAATACAACGCGTTTCTGCTACATAGCACTTGCTATGGTTCAACCCGAGCCTGACATGTCATGGGACATGTAGGATAGGAAACCATATTGTGTGTGCGTTATATAACTACAAAATGCGCTCATGATCTATAGTTACAAAACACGTACGCGATTTGGAAAACAAAAAATAATTTATATACACAAGCCCGAAACCCGTGGCCCATTTTACCTATCAGGAACTCGAAAACGACGACCAATTGGAGCGTTTTGGAGCAAGTTAACTGCTTCGAATTGTTGGAGGAGCTAATTTAGGTTGAGGGGAGGAGATTCCACTCGTGAATTGTCATCCAACAAGGTAATTCAATCACCCAAAGCATTCTTTTTTTAATCAATTTTTAACCTATAATTGTGTTTTTTAATAGAATAATCAACCCAACAACTCCCAAGCTAATGTTTGATGGATTCAAACTAAAAGAGGCTATAAGAATCAAAAACATCATGTCTAATAGATATTCAATGTTCCAAAAGGCTAGAAATATATAAAACAAACACAAGTATAGAGTGTGTGTGGAAGGAGGCTAAAATTATAAGGCAAGGGTTTTAACAATTAAAAAAACAATATATATCTACATTCAAATTAAAGACAAAGAAAGATAGAAAGCCCACATCATAATGAGATTGAGAGGCATAAACAAAAAGGAACAAAAATACTATAAGAGAGACACAAAATTACTACTCAGTAGGGTTCTAAACAACACATATCTCATAATTCTCTACAATATGCAAGAGAGAGTAATGGACAAGATAGCTTATGTTCCAATTACAATAGAAGCCCTAAATATTACACACCAATTGGTAGAACTAACATAAAAATATAGTATAAGGCACAAGGTGTAAGAAACCCATGTTTTGTTTTTACCAGAACATAGGGGTAGATTAGAAGGGAGGCGGTAAAACAGCTACCACGTGCTTTGACATAAAGTCAGTCCAAGATTCTGAGATAGACTGGTCTCAAGAATCCACTACTTCTCAATGGCTTGAAGGTAACGGTAACAACTAGATTCAAGGATTCCTAAGTAGCTAATACAAGGAGGACGCAGCCTCATTTGAGCAATAATAAACAAAAAACAGCAGAGATAAGCACCAAGATGGAAAGCAACAGGTGTCCATATTTGCTAGCGACTTGATGAACGCCTTCTCCAGCACATTAGGAAGGTTTCCGAAGTTCTTCTTGGGGCTAGCCACGCCTTTGATGCTGGAATGAACATATTCTTTGAGACCTTACGGGTTTTCTTATAAGACTGGTGTATCTTCTCATAGCTTCCTGAAGATTTCAATATAGAGTTTCCATCTTTCTTATCATGCCTGGAAGGACGACTGCTAGTTTTGGTCTTACCTTTTTTATCCATCTCGGAGGCAGACCATCTCCTTTTCAAACTCATCGAGCATCTCATTAACTGACAGTCACAGATCTGAAGAGTTTTACTCTCGCTCAGTATGGAAGGACCATAGCAATGCCTGGAAGACATGACTTCAGCCCACGAGAAGGCAAACCATCGATGGATCGCTGCAGAGACAATTGAGGAAGAGTAGAGATGGCTATTAGTGGTCACGATAGCAAGATAGCTGGCAGAGAAGGAAGGTAAATAATGAAGTTCATGAGGAAAGGGGGTGTTGTGCAGAGTCTTGCTGGCATAGTTTGCAGGAAAGAAAAACACAGTGTACTGAGGGGAAAAGGGAGGTACACTGCTTGACAAGTAATATCTCGAGCTGGTGATCATGGGGCTGCACATATCAGGGGATATCATTTCTCCTTTCAAGTCCATCCACCTTTAAGACTCCTCTATTCAAGAGGGTCCCTTTATTGGCCTCATTGTCTGCTAAATGATTCAGCCCACGGAGGATATGGTAGAAAGAGATGGAGTGGAAGCTTTGTCTTAAATGTCGAATTTTTTGGTAGAGAAAAGCTAGCTTAAGCTGAGATGGCCTATTCTGGTTTATAAGGGCTTGGATCAGCATCCTTGAGTCGCCGAAGACCACTAGGTAAGTGATCCCTTTGGAGCATGCTATCCTTAGCCCTTGCAAAAGACCGCAGAATTCATCTGTGTTGTTTGACTCAAAGCCTAGACCCTAGGCATATCAGCTGAGCATAGTACCAGAGGCTGAGATTAACACTCCTCCTCCACCAGCATGACCTGGATTGTTCTTAGAAGCTCCATCGAAAAAAATACAAACCTCGTTTAGAGATTCTCTCCAGCTGATGAAGGCAGGTTCCTCAATACGGATTTCCCAATTAGCAGTGCTAGAGTGATCAGGCAGGGATTTGACCTGAGAATTTGGGGCAATCTTATTTAACCATTGCGATTCCTCTGGGAGGAGCTATGAGATACCTTTCAGAGCATAGTTGTGATCAATGGCTTCCCCAAGGATTGCCCTTTCTTGATTGGCGACTTTGGAGGAGTGGTTTTCTTTATCCCTGAAAATTCGGTTATTTCTCTCAAGCCAGATCTTCCAGAGGATGGCTTTAGAGACCCAGCTCCAGGCAGTTTGAAGTAAGGCTTTCTTGGATAGCTGGAACGGGGAGAGCTTCATCCATTCAGATAGAAGGCCATGGATGGTGCCTGGGAGTGTAATATCAGAGTTAATCTTCAAAGTTTCTTTCCAGACTTCTTTGGAGAAGGGGCAACCTAGCAAGAGGTGCTCGGACATCTCTTCTTCTTTTTTGCAGAGTGGACAGCGAGAGGGGCCTTCCATTCCCCTTTTCTTTAGATTTTCGCCAGTGAGGATACTTATATGGGCCAGAGTCCAGTAGAAAAAATCAATTTTTGGGATGAAGGACCTTGACCAGACAAAATTCCAGATTGTTGGATTTGGGGCGACATAGGGAATAGATTGGATATTCTCATATCCTTCTGAAGCTGAATAATTACCTGAATTGCTACCCCATCCACGTCTATCTCTAGCCCCTTCTCTGAAAGGGGATTTGCCTTGAAGGAGGACTATAAGATTAATTGCTTCTGCTTCTAATTCCGGTGGCAGGTCACCAAAATTCTAGCCTATCCAATTGTTGTTTTCCTAGGCTGAGAGGTCCCACAGCGTTGTAGCTCTGTTTTCCAGCAGCTAGCATTTGATATTTCTCACTTCTTGGCATTACCCTAGAGGGGAGTCTCCCAGGATGGAATCTTCCCACACTCTTATTGTTTTCCCGTTTCCTGGAATCCAGTAGAGCCTCTTTTTGAAGGAAGCCAGGGCTTTAATACAAAGTTTGAAGACCGGAGAGCCATTTCTATGCTGAGGAGTAGCATCGAGGCACCTTTTCCTTGAGCCTGGAAATTATTTCTTGCGGAGCACTTGCTTACTCCAGCAATCTTTTCCTGAGATCATTTTCCATAGCAGCTTTGCTCCTAATGCCAGGTTTTGGGAGGCTAAGCTCCTAACATGCAGCCCTCCTTCAGCCCACGGTTTTTGGATCTTTTCCCAGCTGACTAGGTGGAGTTTCTTCTCATTTCCTTTCCCACCTTCCCAAATAAATTTTATGAATAAGCTTTCTATCTTGCTGAGGAGTGAGCATGGGGCGAGCAAAATTGAAGACTGATATATTGGCATGATGTTCAGGACACATTTAAGAAGGATCAATTTCCCTGCAGGATTAAGCCAGTTGGCGCTCCAATTTTGTATTTTTCCTTTGATTTTATCCAGGACAGGCTCCCAGTTTGCTGTTTTGGAATTGGGTTTGCTGATGGGGATACCTAGGTACGTGAAGTGATCCCAATCCAGAGTGCTTTCCATTCCAAGCTATCTAGCAATATCCCACAACTCTCTGGGAGAGCAGTTCCAACTGAATATTTTGCTTTTTTGGAAGTTTATTTTGCTGCCAGATACTTCTTTGTAAAGAACCAGTTCTTGTTTAAAGTGTTCAGCAGAGTGAATAGTTTCCCCACCTAGCAGCAAAGTGTCTTCAGCGAATTGAGCGTGGTTTATGTCCTGAACATTATTCGCCATTCTTAACCCAGGCAGTGTGTGGATTTCTTGGCAAAAATTAAGCTGGAAGCTAACCACTGAAGCTTGGATGGCGTAGAGGAGAGGGGACAGCGGGCAGCCCTGCCTGATCCCTCTAGAAGCTTGGAAGAAGCTTGTACAACATCCGTTGACCAAAGGGGCTATCGAAGGGCCACATACACAGCCTTTGACCCAACTTATAAAAGCAAGGGAGAAGCCAAATTTTGACATCACTGCAAATAGGAAATCATGCCTAACACGGTCAAAAGCATTAGCTAAATCGAGTTTAATGATCATACCTTTCTCCTTCCGCTTACAGCTTGAGTGAATGGCTTCTTAGACAAGGATAATGTTATCGAGAATTTTTCTTCCTTTGATGAAGCCGCCTTGGTTTTCAGGGATAATCCGTGGGAGAATTCGTTTAATTCTGGCGTCTATTATCTTGGAAATAAGCTTGTACCTGGTATTGCATAAAAAAATCGGCCTGAATCGGTTGAAGCTGGCAGCGTCCTTTTCTTTCAGGATCAATGCAAGGAAGGAGGAATTTGTGCTTCCTCCTATCTTGTTGATCTCTTGAGAGTACCTGACCATTTTAATGAGATCTATATTTATAATTGACCAGTAGCAAGAGAAGAACCTAGCTGTGAAGCCATCAGGTCCAGGGGCGCTGTCTGGCTTCATAGCTTCTAAATCTTTTTTAAGCTCACTCATAGTGACTGGGGCGGTGAGAAGGGTATTTTCTTCAGGGTTGATCAGCGAAGGGATGAGATCAAACGGGTTGGACATGATATCAAGAGGTTCTTCAATCGGCGCCGTGAATAACTCTTTAAACGTGGAAACGACAGCTTTCTTTATATCCTCAAAATCTTTAAGCACAGCGCCTTGGAAGTTGATTTTTGAGACAGCTTTAAAATTCTTCCGAGCTTCGGCCTGTTTATGGAAGTATTTGGTGTTTTTATCCCCGCTCTGAAGCCAAATAATTCTGGACTTTTGCCTCAAATACTCCTCTTCTAACCTGCAGGTAGAAAAATAGTCTTTCTGGAGGGCCCATTCTAAATGCAATAGATTATCTGACAAAGGAGAAGCTTCCATCTTTGATTGATGGTCTTCCAGGGCAGCTTGAGCTTTTTTCCTTCTGATAATGGGGGAGGTGAGGCGTTTTTCCCAGGCTTTCAGGTCGTGCTTAAGCCTTTTTATTTTCCTTTCCCAGATGAAGGAAGGAGACCCTCTTATATGGGTATTCCAGGAATTAGAAACAACTTGCAAGAAGTCCTCTTGCTGGATCCAAAGATGGCTGAAACGAAAGGGAATCGGGCCTAGGTCTTGATCAAGGGTAAGATCCAGCATAATGGGCTTATGATTAGAGGTACAATAGGGTAAGATTTTAGAAGAGGCTAAGAGGCCAAAGGAGAGGAAGGATTATTGAACAAGGAATCTATTAAGCCGGGCCGCTATATGGCCAGGTCCAATCCTTTTATTGGTCCAGGTAAACTTCCCTTTAGCCAACTTTATATCAATAAGGTCCCAGCCAAGGATGATGTCTTCAACCCATTCCCTTGCTGGGTCCCTAACAGGAGTTCCCCCTTTTTTTTCATTGGCAGCTAGAGTAATGTTCAAATCTCTTGCTATAATGATGTTATTAGGCTGCTTCAAGTTGAGATGCGATTCAAGGCTATTCCAGCAATCTTTTTTTTTGCATGCAGGACAGGAACATAAAGATTGAAAAGACTTACAGTTCGGCCGGAGATTTTGTAGGTTAGCTTTGTGAAAACCCAATGCATGGAGCGATCTTCAGCTTCAAGATCATGGAGAGATGAATCCCAAAAAGTGGCTATACCTCCGGAGGCTCCTCTGGAGTTGTTAGCAATGCCTGGCCCTTTTTTCCAAAACGATTTTTCAGCTTGGAGGAGAGAGGCTTCCTCCAGTTTCGTTTCCTGGACTAGCAGAATCTCAGGCTTATATATTCAGACTAGATCTTTCAGAGCTTCTTCTTTTAAGGCGGATCCTAATCCTCTGCAGTTCCAGGAGATGTGCCGCATAAATTACTATTGGGAGAGGGGTTGGCCCCTTTTGGGGCCGCGGATGGTCCTTTCTTAGATCTGGTGTTCAACATTCCTTTCAGAGTTTTTTGTGAGCCTTCAAATACAACCAGATAATATGCTTCCTCCCTTTTCTTTTTTGTGGATTTCCTTCCCCTTGAGTTTTTAAAAGGAATGGTGTGCAGGCTGCTTGAAGAGTCACCATCATCCGTATCCTCTCCTGGGTCCATTTCAAGGAGAAGAGGTTCCTCATTTGTGCCCCTGGAGGGCTCGGGATGGAAAGCATCCTTTAAATCGCCTGGATCAGAGAGTGGTATTTCCCCAGGTTCCAACGGATCCACATGGGAATCTACCTCTCTATTGCCGGAATGTAATCTAGGTGGGATCTCTTCCATGCTTATTGATGCTGGTTCTTTCCTAGAGGGGGTGCTATCCTTTTGAGGATCCTTTGCTTTCTGGATCACCACTCGCATTTCTTTTGTGGCTTCTTGGGGAGATCTATTTGAGCTTGAAGGGGTATTGTTTTTCTGCATGTCCTCTGTGGTATTTTTTTCTTGGGCTTTGGAGGTCGACTTCCCTTTCTTGACTCTTTGCCAGCTGTCTCCCTCTTCTAGGTCCTGCATTTTGGGACAGTTTCTTTGGAAGTGGTCGTGCTCATGGCAAAGGCGGCACTTAAATGGCAACTGTTCATAATCAAGCTTTTGGAAATGGTGCCAGTCTCCTACTTTTAACTTAACTGCTTCAGGGAGCCCTGCTTCAAGGTCAACCTCAACACAAATCCTGGCGCAAGTGTACTGTCCTTTGTTTTCTGCTTTATCGATAATCTCCCGAGCACATTCCCCACTTTTTTCAGGGCTTGGATATTCCAGCAGTGTACCGGGAGGTTAGGAAGCCTGACCCATACTGGAACTTCCTTAGGGACATCAACTTCGGGGTTGAAATCCGGCGTCCATCTATTTAGATAAAGGTCTTGGGTTCCCATGAAGTACGGGCCGCTTCTGAATATAAGATCCCGATCCTCTTTTGTTATGAATTCAAATATGAAAAACCCTCGACCGACCGGATAGCACGTGACACTGTCCTTTATCAAAGTCCTCCAGTTCCTCTGGATCCAATTGTCCGTTGTTTTTGCCGAAGGCCAGAGCCCCATGAATTGGCCGATCAGTCCTCTCTCTGCCAAGGCCAGAGCAACCTTGATGGGTTTTTCTGCTGGGAGATCAATTTCAGGTATGGATTCCAGTTTCTTGATGAATTTCGGGATGGCAGGGGCCACCGGCTTCGTCCCAGATGGCGTTAATAATCTGCGAAAGGAATCTAGATCAGAGGGGGACGCAGAGGGAGGGGGATGCCCTCCCCCAGGAACAGCCATGAGGCGGCCTGGCAGCTCAGAACAAGCAGAGAGCCCTAGGGCAGCGCGGCAGGGGCGCGACAGTAGCTCGCACGAGGAGATCCAATCGATCTCAGCTTTTCTCAATCGCCAGCCGCCGTCTATAATCAATATTCAAGAAACCCATGTTAGCAAACACAAGAACACAAATTCTGCTTCTTTTATCCTATAAACATAATAAATAAAATTAGAAACATGTGAGACCCTAGGTCTCCCTAAGATCCCTAGATCTAGCAAAGACATAAATGACTTTACTCAAACAGTCTATGCCCCTGCATCACTAGGTTTATCAACCATTTTTTAAAATAGCAAAAACAATGGGTAATATATTTCTACATGTTGAGTCTCTAAGCTCATCTACAACCAAATGTAGTCCAGTCCACAAATTCTCCATTTTCCATGTAACTTTTGGTTGGTTTCCATGGTTATACAACAATGGAAATGGTGAACACCCATGAACTACCTAGAGTGCGTCATGAGAGTGTTCCCAACCATGATCGAGTAAATTATATTTAGAGGATATTGTGGTAGCCCTGTATCACCCCTTTTCTTGCCTCACATGTCCTAATAGTCCCTTGCCCCTTTCTTTTACATATCCAAGGGACATAAAGGCCAAAACATGTCAAAATAGCACTCCTAAATTCAAAGAAGTTTAAACCCAAGTGTGCATGGAAAAGTCACCAATGAGGGTGAAGAAGTGCCTTAACTTCTAGAAAGAAGTTGAATGAAACTAACTATTTAATTGTTAAACGTTTAATTTTAAGTTTTAAATGTATGTAAGTGAATGCCATTAAATTGCTTGTAACTTGAGTTTTCCTTAATTTACATTTTCAATTTTGAAGAGATGTCATTATATACCATGTATACGTTTCTAATGATTTCCTTATTGATTTTTTTATTGCAGTTGCGGCTATTAACACCAATGCTGAAATATTGATTGAGCTTGCCCAGTTGAGAGGTCTCAATACTTATTTTAGTGGTGGTGATAGGATTTGATGTTCACTTGCATCCACTTTGGATGCAATTGTTGAGACTATTACATTGTCAAGCAACATAATATATGATATTACATCATATAGAGAAAGAAAAAGACGCGAGTACGCTGATGGGCTTAGCTACAGTGCAATAAAAAAGTTGAAAATTACCAAAGAGCATATATTTTCATTGTTTAGGGACCCTCGCACGGGGGAAATCCCAAATGAAAATAGGCCACATATCTCTATCGAGTGGTGCACATATCAACCATTTGTTGATAAATGGATGGACAGATGGTATATGGTTTTTGATATGCCACCACACAACAACAGGGAAATCCCCTTGTACTTCCTTCGGAAGATGTATGCAGAGTTTGTGTTGGGTAAACACGTAAACTATTTTGATATATTGGTGTTTCAAGGGATCGGTGGGGGGATGCCCCAAAACCGACCCAATGCCAGGCTTCGAGACGTTGATCGCCCTATCCCTGCACCTCGCAGGCAGTTTCCTGGGCCAGATGTCCCACTTGTACATTGTGTTATTCCACAGACACGTGATGCATTTTTAAGTTTGGCATGGGACGTTGTTTGCCATAGCACTATGGTTCAACATATGGGTGAGGAAGGGACATCTGTCCCTAGTGTGGTACATACACCAAGTCGTCATGGTGCAGGACCATCCTCTAGTGCAGTACCACCCACTAGTGCAGTACCCCCATCTACTGCAGGACCATCTACTGGTGCAACACCATCAGCACATTCCTAGCCTACGTTTGAGCCTCACGAGTGCACATCGTGTGGTCGTCCATGCTATGGTATTTCATCAGATGTTGTATTCAGTGGGCTTTTGAGTGATGTATGTATAATATAGTTAATTGTAATAAATTCTTCATTTATTTTCCTCTTTGTACACATATGTATAGTTTGAGCTAATATATTAATTTTGTGAACTTGCAGTTGATGCTTTATGGCGACAGTGACGCCCCAGAGTTTCACGTTCCACACCCCAGAGTTTCACGTTCCACACTCTACACAGGGGCATGACATTCCATCCACTGATCCCTTGGTTGGTGGAGAGATTCCTATAGCACCCATTGTCGTATCTCACAACGAGGTAAACATTTTAAAATTTCAGTTTTTTAATACTTGTTAATTTGTTAATTTCCACATATTGTACATGTTAGTTCACTAATGTTATCTACGGTCTAATATTTACAATTATTAAACTTGCTAATGCTAGATCCTTCATGGGGGAAAGCAATGATGGAGGTAGGATCCATGGTCGTATCAACCAAGGAAATATCTGGGCATGACATTCCATCCACTGATCCCTTGGTTGGTGGAGAGATTCATATAGCACCCATTCGGCGTATCTCACACCGAGGTAAACATTTTAAAAAAGTTAGTCTTTTAATACTTATTAATTTGTTGATTTCCACACATTGTACATGTTAGTTCACTAATGCTATCTACGGTCTAATAATTATAATTATTAAACAGGCAGATGCCAGATCCTTCACAGGGGAAAGTAGTGATGGAGGTAAACATTTTAAACATTTAAAAAATGTCATTTTTTAAATACATGTATGTTCGTTGAATCATGCAATACTAACTACATAAACTCTTGTTGACTATAGGCACCAACTGAAACACCTGGACCATTTCATGGAGTTGTATCTCCTCATAGGCCATATGTGAATAAGGGTCAAGTGTATATGAGACGGCCTACTCCTAGAAAGATTCAAGTTGTCCACAACCATGGAGATACTGATACCATGGTAATTTGTATATCCTTCGATAATATTTCTTGGTTAAATTGAAATCCAGTGCATAAAATGTTTTGTCAATGTTTGATTTGCATGTTTACTACATCAAGAGCCAGAGTTTACTATTGGAAACCTTACAGGGATGGTTGATGCACCAGTTAGTGTTGCATCTACAATGGCAACAATTCACACAAAGGTACAACTATTTCAACATGATCATTACATAGTTTATTATTGTTGGCATATGTTTATTCATGCATTTCTAACTATTTCAACATTTGGTGATTGTAGCCACCAACAACAAGAGTTATTGATGCAACAGTCAATGTGGTATCTGCAATAACAACAAGCCACACCGAGGTACAACTATTTGAACATGATATAGACATAGTGTGTTATTGCTTTCTATTGTTTATTCATGCACATTTCTAACTATTTCAAGATTTGGTGATTGTAGCCACCACCACCACCAGTTCCTACCCCCTTTGGTTCAACCATGGATGCGACCATCCTTCATGTTCAACCAACAGCTCCATCTGCTACACAAGAAACACAATCCCCTTTGTCATAGTCTCTAACTGAGGTGAGATGTCCATTAATGAACAATTGTTTCATGCAATGTCCATTAACATTTTGATAATTTTTGAGTTAATTTAGATATGGTATTTTATTGAGCTAATGTATTAGTACATAGTTAGTTGAATTTAAAAATTGATATTTAATTTGCAGGATCCAGAGATGCACACTGGTCCTATAGTTGTGCCTACATGATCACCCTCAAGAAAGAACAAGAGGAATCTTGAGTTTTGATGTGTCTTATGGGATATGTACATTTTGATACATATACATGTGGCTTGGATAGTTTTGGATACATGTACTTTTGGAGACATGTACATTGACATTTCACTTACATGTACATGTTGCTTGGATAGTCTTGGATAGTTGTGGAGACACATGTACTTATGGTTACTTTTGGATATATATGTACTTTTGGATACTTTTGGATATATATGTACTTTTGGAGACATGTACATTGACATTTCAATTATAAATGAATGATACATTTCACTTTGAATTTGTTCTTTGGTTTCCACATGTTCTTGTGTCAATCTATTGTATTGATTTGTGAGGATTATCTATTACTTATGAATGCACTATGTCAAAAGAAAAAACTATTATATTTAAAGGTTTCAATGATCTCAATACATGCACACTAAAGTCAAAGTTCTTGCTCATGTAATTTAATAAATATAAGTGCAATACAATGTATTTCAAGGTTTCAATGAACTCACTACTTGCACACCAATTGGATATATCTAATTAAAAATTGTGAGTTTGGATTCATTAAATTACAAGTTAAGTCAATGCACAAGTGTAATTTAATAAAACTAAGTGCAATACATGCTTCACATTTCATCAACAACCAACAACACTATTCAACAAACCTCATGCACCCAATGACTAATCACTCAGCATTAAAAGAACTACAATAGAATCCAAAGACTGAGAACCAACTTTGTGAATCAACATGATTTGAAGCACAAGTCCACCGGATTTGAAAAAGTTCAGTTCGACATTAGATTGATTCTAAATTGAGTTGTGACAGTAAGATAAGATTAGGGTTAGGATTAGGATTTCCTTGGTAGGGTTATGGTTATGGGCCATGCATGTTAAACAATAAACCCTAGTTAGGGATAGGGTTTTCCAAGTTTGGCCTTCGTTGGCATGAAATGCATTGTCCAGCTTTGGCCCTCATTAGCATGACTACATTGTCCCTACTGAGCGAAACCCTAGCTTCAGAAACCATCATAGATGGAGGTCACCGGGAAATGGACAGGA
Source organism: Pseudotsuga menziesii (assembly GCA_001517045.1). Lineage (NCBI taxonomy): Eukaryota > Viridiplantae > Streptophyta > Pinopsida > Pinales > Pinaceae > Pseudotsuga > Pseudotsuga menziesii. The sequence goes on along the minus strand of LPNX010324054.1, from coordinate 96,771 downwards.
GGGAGAGGCCCCCCCCTAGCTAAAATCCCATGTCACGAATCAAACGAAATCAACGGTTCGTCGATCGGAGGCTTGAGCATCGATCTATGGTGAGTTGCAGGTCACCTCTAGATACTGTTTAGGGACACCTGGTGGACTTGTGCTCGGTGCGCAAAAAACCTCATGGAGACGCAATTTTGAATTTCGTCAAATCCTGCTAGGGTGTTTGGGCATGGGAAATATGGCAACGCCAACCGCATCCCCACCATCTGTGGCTTTCCAGCTTTGGCCCTCATTGGTGTGACTGCATTGTCCCCTACTAAGCGAAACACTAGCTTCAGAAACGACCGTAGATGGAGGTCATTGGGAAATGGATAGGAGGGAGAGGCCCCCACCTACCTAAAATCCCATGTCATGAATCCAATGGAATCGAAGGTTCGTCGAGCGGAGGCCCGAGCATCGATCTATGGCGAGTTGCAGGTCACCTCTAGATACCATTCAAGGACACCTAGTGGACTTGGGTCCGGTGCGCAAAAAACCTCACGGAGCGAAAATTTTGAATTCCGTAAACTCCTGCTAGCGTGTTTGGGCATGGGAAATATGGCAACTCCAACCACATCGCCACCATCCATGGCTTTCCAGCTTTGTCCCTCGTTGGCATGACTGCATTGTCCCCTACTGAGTGAAACCCTAGCTTTAGAAACCACCGTAGACGGAGGTCATCGAGCAATGGACAGGAGGGAGAGGCCCCCCTAGCTATAAACCCATGTCACAAATCCAATGGATATGGTTCATCGATCGGAGGCCTGAGCATTGATCTATGGCGAGTTGCAGGTCACCTCCAGATACCGTTTAGGGACACCTCCTGGACTTGGGCCCGGTGCGCAAAAAACCTCACGGAGCGACAATTTTGAATTTCGTCAACTCCTACTAGCATGTTTGGGCATGGGAAATATGGCAGCTCCAACCGCATCCCCACCATCTGTGGCTTTCCAGCTTTGGCCCTCGTTGACGTGACTGCATTGTCCCCTACTGAGTGAAACCCTAGCTTCAGAAACCACCATAGACGTAGGTCATCGAGCAATGGACAGGAGGGAGAGCCCCCCCCCCCCCCCCCAGCTAAAATCCCACATCACAAATCCAACGAAATCAGTGGTTCATCGATCAGAGGCCCGAGCATCGATCTATGGCGAGTTGCATGTCACTTCCAGATACCGTTCAGGAACACCTGGTGGACTTGGGCCCGGTGCGCAAAAAACCTCACGGAGCAGAAATTTTGAATTCCGTCAACTCCTGCTAGCGTGTTTGGGCATGGGAAATATGGCAACGCCAACCACATCCACACCATCCATGGCTTTCCAGCTTTGGCCCTCGTTGGCGTGAGTGCATTGTCCCCTACTGAGTGAAACCATAGCTTCAAAAACCACCGTATACGGAGGTCATCAAGAAATGAACAAGAGGGAGAGGACCCCCTAGCTAAAATCCCACATCACGAATCCAATGGAATTAGTGGTTCGTCGATCGGAGGCCCGAGCATTGATCTATGGCGAGTTACAGGTCACCTCTAGATACCATTCAGGGACACCTGGAGGACTTGGGCCCGATGCGCAAAAAACCTCACGGAGCCACAATTTTGAATTCTGTCAACTCCTGCTAGAGTGTTTGGGCATGGGAAATATGGCAATGCCAACCACATCCCCACCGTTTGTGGTTTTCTATGCATCAATGACTTAATGTTACTTTTGAGTTGTCGAGTTGTCATTGCTAGTATGTTGTTTTGTTTCAGGATTTTTATAATACATGATCAATGAGTTTATTGTTATCTTTTAATTGGAAATTAAACTCCTTAATAAAATCATATCTTTTAATTGAAAATTAAATAATCACAATTTCAAGTACACCAATGACCCAACATGTCAGCCTCCCAAAATTTTCTATTATGCATATGAAACATTAACCTTTCGAAAGCATGAGAGGTTCCAAATTTTGTTTGTTTATTAAGTTTATCACTTAATATCTTCACATGCATGATGTTTACCTATTTCACATGCATAATGTTAGCGCATGTTACTTTTGAATACTTCATATGCATAATGATGAAGCATGTTACTTTGAGTTGTTTGTGTCAATATCAGTATGTTATTTTCTTCCACTTTCAATGTTCAAAAAAACATAATCAACTAAAAACAAAGTTCAATAAATCTCTTATTATATTTTATTATCTTTTGAGTAGAAATTAAACTTCTCAATAAAAAAAAATGAGATGAAATTCCAACACTACTAGGCACTCCCCTTTGGCAATGGACATGCGGGTATAAGAGGTGAGTTGTCAAGAAGGAAATTATACAAGCCTTAAAACATAAGTTTATCGTTGTGGCATCTTGTTTCCATCATCCTAGTTGTATATATCGGCTGAAAACATTGACAATATTACCTACTTAAAAAATTAGGGTTTTAGTCATGTAAGAGAGCCTACAAAGAACTTTGATAGGTATGACCTACAGAGGTACATGTATGTATTCTAATGTTATATATATCATGTGAATGAGATCTTGAAATGTTCATATGATTGATATATATGGTTTATTGATCATATGTAAAATTTGGCATGTTCATTAACTTGACATACAAGAGAACTTTTGGCATATTTATAAACAACATTATGGAAAATTTTGCATATCAAGAATGCAAAATTGACATATTCATAAGAAACATACATGGGGAAATTAAAATTATGATACATACCTCATCATGCTAGATCCCACCTATTATCATACAACCAAGCCCTCTAGATCATCTCTTATAATGATGGTCTCCATTAGTCTCTCATGCTCTGTATCTGGTAAGAAGTAGCATACCTTCGATGAATTTCGGCTAGGCATTGTTCGTACCTGGAGGTTTGCACCAATGATTAAGTTGGTAAAGTGATACACACTTGCACCTAGTTTGTAATCCCTGTAAACATATCCACCCTTCTTTCTTGCATTGTTGTCATGTGTAAGGTATTCACCTTTAACAACCATAGACCCAATGGGGAAGTGGTTGTTTTCATCATCAGTCATGGACATAATGAGGGTTTGCTTTTCCTCTATAGAACATTCCAACCAGTAATCACCACCCCATTGACTATCTTTTGAGGAAACCACTGCGTATATGTGTCCTGCATAGTATGATTGTAGGTATATGATCAAATATTTTTCATGTGATACAAGGCCATTAATGTGAGTTTCAAGACTATGTAAATTAAACAAAAAATGTTAAGGAAATGCATCATACCAGGTTGTACAAGGTCTGATACATGATCAAAATCTATAGAAATAGACGATTGGTCTTCTTCCAATGGAGTTAACTCAACAATTGCACGCTGATCAAGTGGAAGCGATATGCGATCCCATACATCAACCCAATCCAATGATTCACACACATCCCAGTCACCATCACAACAAGGCGGGAAAAAGCAAGCGAGTTTTCTGGTCCAAATTTCAAATAATAGGTTATCAGAACTTTGAACTGAATGAAAGCCATGAGTCCCAGGAACAGTCTTGCATTCCCATGCATGTGAACGATATATGTCTACCACCTCCCAAAAAAATCTCTCCACATGTCTCTTTCTTGTGGATTCTACTCGCATAGTTGATTCCTCTCCCATTACAGACGTACACCACCTGACTATAGATTGAGTATTTCGAATAGTATATATTGTAGATAATTTCAATTGCTCTCTTTGTAGGGCTGTTTTGACACATGCTTCGGCTCCATCATGCTCTCCTTTACCATGCCCAGTCTCAAAATAGTTCCACATATGTGGAACTTTGTAGTTTGTATGCAATGAACACAACCATTGAAATATGCGTGCATTTTTGAATTGACCAGCACATCCATCAGACCAAATCCAGTGTCGATCCATGTGTATGTTCCTGCCCTTCAAATGATTATAGAACATGATGAAGGAATGACGTACATAGTGGAGTTCATGGCACCTATCATCACTTATGTAGAAGTGATATTCCTTTAGAATTTCTCTTTTCTCTTCACTGCTATTTGGGCCATGCCAATATGTGATATGCACCATCAAGGAAACCTGCTCAGAGTGATAATACTGACTTTGGATCTCATTTTGAGGTTACAGAGTGTATTTCTCGGAAAAATGAACAACTAAAAGTATAGTACCATGAGGAAATGTATCTCTGCATATTCTAAACTTCTCATCCTGCCATCGTGCCAAGTGGACATGCTAAACATATTTACGTGTATTTTCAATAAATTCCTTGACGAAGACACTAACTTGTACCCGTTGACACAAAATGATCTCAATATCAAGTTTTTTTGTCAGTAAGGAATGAAATGCAACTATTCAAACATAAATTTATAGATAAATGCATGTACCTGAGATGTAACCAATTGTATTTTTCTTTCTTTCTTTCCCTGAGACTATTTCGTAGCTGATATATTTGAAAATTTTCATGTGTGTAACCATATTCCCAAATTCAATGTCTCCAGTCTCGTGCATACATTGGCTCAATAATGTCATTCCAACACAATTGGAGCAAGTTCCATCCAAACAGGATTTTGCATAGTAAGTTTGCCCCTCAGGCCTATTGCACATGATACTATGAATGAATTCTCTTAATGAGGTCGGTGGTATTGTCAAGGAGCAATCCTGCACATGGTTAGTATGCAACACACGACAAATGTACAAAAATGTTTCATATTAATATTCATATTCTACATGGTATCTACAACAACAAGTGTTACGAAGAGTATTTATTCTAACATACCAAGGCTTACATTTCTCAAAAGATCTTTGCTCCAAATTCAATTGTCTATGTTCATTCCTAAATTTCTCGTATAGTTTTGTCTATGTTATATCAATAAGATGCTTAATATGTGGTTCACGGTCCTTTGAACCCCTTCTCAGTTTTAGTACATCCTTTCGGTTTGAAGAAGGCCTTGTGTGATCATGCCAAAAACTCTACACTAGTCCCTTTACTGCATCAACTAGCTTCATGTCACGACGTGGCAACCGACCAATAAAGGCCCAAAAATCTGTCTGGGCAGTTGTGTCAAGATGTTCTCTTCTAATAGAATACCTACGGAGGGTTTTTACATTAAAATTAAGTAGTTTAGATGTAGAATTGAGAAAACGAAGGACCTTGGTGTTCTTATTTACAATTTCTTGTGGCAACACATGACGAGCCGCATTGC
>LPNX010324054.1:51587-84087 GCA_001517045.1 Pseudotsuga menziesii | reverse complement strand
AATTCAAAAATTTATTCCCTCCAAATGATAAGGCCGATCCTCCACCCATGCTTTCATGGAATTCCTATGCCTATGTGTCTTCTTTGTACTTTGCTTTGGATTCAACATGCCTATGCCTTGGAGTATGATAAACCATGGCTAATTCAACATTATATCCAAATTTTCAATATGCTCATGTTTAGCGGCTCGTCTGATTATGCTGCACACCTCCATTTTTTATGAGATTTTAGAAACAGATATGGTTTTTTTTGCAGATTCTAAATATGTAAATTTTAACAAGAATACATAATTTTTTCTATTTTTTCTTATTTATCTTCTGTCATCACTCCTCAACTCAAAAAACACACTCGTAGTGTTTCGTCCATATCTCTTTCGTTTCTCAACCATTTAAAAAAAATATTGTATGGTACACTAAAGAACACCAACCTCTACATGCTATAAAAAATCCATTTCCAAATAATTGCATTAAGAAATTCAAACGCTACACCCACAATTGACATACCGTTTTCGAGGTTTGATCTCTTAGATAATTAAAAAAAATTAAAAAAATTATTTTTATTATTGGAAAAATAGTCGTGCACTAGTCCTATATGTTCTCTATATGTATACCGGTTTTCGTAAGTTTATTCCATCATTTAGACACTCAGACGCTGCACCCACAAAAACATATACCTTATAATTTGTCCCAAAAATAAAAAGCGCCCGTTAAAATTTATCTAACTTTAGATAGTTAACAACATTTTCAATAGAAAAAAATATATATATATTTGGAAAGGTCATTCAATTTCCTACATTTCTTGTTTTTTACTAATCGTAAGATTCATTGTGTAAGTGTCTCAAAATATCCATGCAAGTTGATGGATGTCTGTTTTTTCAGTTTTGCATTGCATCTAATGCACCAAAAGAGACCCTCAACTTCTTGCACACACCCTATTGTTCTTTCTTTCAACCTAATGTTTACAATTCATGGCACATAAATAACATTGAAAGATTTAGAACTCAAATACAAGGTTCTTTCTTCTTGCTCCTCCGCCCAAATGAAGGTGTGGTCCTAGACTATGAAAAGTATACATTATTTTGGTTCTGATTTCATTTAAATACTAGGTTTTTTAAGGTTACATCTATTGAGTATTTGAGAATTAGTCTAGAAGAAACACAATCGCATAATACATTACAAATTTCAAACAACATTTTGGATGGAGAAATTTTAAACCCTTATATTTATAGAACCAGAAGGAACTCCAACAAGAAACAGATTTATCTTTTATCCACATATAAAATGTTACACAAGTGTAAAATGCTATACATACCTATAAATTCATGACAACCAATTTGACAGCTTAGCTCTACAAAATCTTCTGGAGGAAATAGAAATTAGGGAGACATTGAAGCATAGAATTGGAGAGTTGAGAGTCTGAGTCCCGACCTTCAACTGTCCTATACTCGTAAACCCAAAGTAATGTTTTTTTTCACAGACTTCACCAATCTCTTTAAGTTCGGGGAAGCTCGATCCAACCTACCCACCATTCTACCTTTGCTTCTTTTGCTCCTACCTGTGAAAAAGGTGGAACCTTCGAGTTGCCCACCGCAGAAGACAACGAGGAATTAGAGTGTGGAACCATTTCCTTCTACAGAAAGATGATTGGAAGCAACACCACCTCAATTCCATAATATCCTGGCGCTCCTGAGTTGGTTTACCCTTCCCGAGGTAGGCGAATGCATGTTTGTGTATTTCACATGATTACAAAAAAAACATTTTATAATTGCTTCTACATAACATAGATATATCTGTGCAGGTGAGGGGAAACTGGGTATTGTTTGACTGAGGTTTCCAGAGACTTTCAGAGATCATTCTTCGTTATGAGGGCGCTTGGGGGGTAGATCAGAGAGCCCATAGGAGGAAGAAGAAGAAGAAGAAGAGGAATCAAGTCAAAAGGTGAGGTGAGTGAGGAGGGGAGATGTAATAGTGATATTTGCAGGAAAAACCCACCGGTGTTGTAATGATGGGAACTAGCCTCTCTAAATCATAGCCATTGTAGACATTGGAAACCCTGATAAACAGCTCGGGCGTAAGAGTTATGGTGTAAGCATGCTAAAAAATTAAGTAATGATAATATTCAGTTAGGTATATGAAAAATTCTTTCATTTCTTTTAGAGATGAATATATGCATATTGTACAACCATTCTCTCTGGATGGCCCTCCATTCCAATTTCCTTTGTCTCTACTGCCTAACCCCCTTCCTCCGATGAGTCAGGTAAATTAAGTGGCCTAGGTGGACCGTGGGAGACTGGGAGTGCTGATTCAAATGATTTTGACCCCAGTAAATGAATGGAAATTGGAATAAATCCTAGAATCCTGGACTAACTAGTATAGGATATGATTCATGAGCACAAACAAAGGGAGGCGTGATGCTAGTTTCCTACTACCAAAGATCCATCATCCTAGTCTTGTGGTGGTCATAATAGAAATGTCTAGCACTGGGTGAAACCCTGATTTGGAAACTTACATACCATGTATTGGACCAGGTAAGGTTCAAGTTGTAACCCAAAAAACAACACCATTAGTTTTTCCTTATGGAGCCTTGACAGTGGAGGGTTATCAAATCAATGACTCGGTGAACAATAAGATGACAGATGGAAAATCTAGTTGGTAGGTGGCATCATCTCATACCAAGATTTAACAAAGTTTGAAAGTGAATATCGAATCGTTAGTCACAATTCTGACTCACCGACTTGAACTTGGCACTATCCAGCCTAGTGGCCCACTTTGGTCTGTGTCGATTGGGACTGAGATCCTCACCCATGATCCCACTATTCAAGGGCACTTGGGAAGACTCTAAGTCCCGACTCTCCCATTGTCCACTGAATCATAGGAAAATTTTGTAGCTGCCCTTCTGTTGCAAATTTATGGAGGCTTACTCAATTTCATTGTTGAAGTGCTGGAAATGAAACTAAATTTTTTTTGCATGGTAAAATTCCTTGTGGCCTTCTATGACGTTTAAAATGGCCTTTGAAGGGCTCTGAAAGCTTCAAATTTGAAGCCTGCAACTAAGTATACAAAAAATCACCAGAATCACAACTCATTAATTATGCTTCTGCACTGACAACTCCAGAATCACCAAATTTGTTTAACTCCTCCTCAGCTGTACCTTGTAGTTTTGACTTCTGTTTATTGATTTCTGCACATTCATTGTCAGGTTTTTGGACCATAACAAGCTCGTCAGCCTCCAAATTGGTCCTGTGTTTCCCATCTTGGCTTCATTCCGCGCCGGGTTTAGCAAAGTATAATTTTCGTCGTAACTTGCTCAGAGTAGTCAATGGCAATTTCTCGTATGGCAATGATGAAGTAGATGAGATGAGAAAATGGTTGGCTGAAGATTCACAGAGCAGACTATTGCGAAATAAATTAATAAGACCAACGAAGATAATGAAGCAGACTATTGCATAATAAATTAATAAGACCAACCGAGAGGTCGAGGAACGAACATAGAAGCCGAACCCGCATAATTTACGGATGAAGACGTGGTTCCTCCTATGGGTAACCCTAACCGTTCCCTCACGGTTCTTAAACGAGTTTTTAGTTATAAAACTAATTAAAGGTCTTCTTCCACGAGAAACTCTCCCTAGTTTTTTTATATACTTTACGAATCATTCAACTACTATAGTAACAAAATATCGTTGGTACAAGCTCTATAAAGAGCGTTCCTCTTCAATATTGATTGTCACTGAATCATTTGTATTTACAAAAATATAAAGGATTTCATATATATATTCAGTTACCTAGTTAGAATGCTATATGTAGCAAATGATACATTTGTTTAAAGTAAATCGAGAATGATATTTTCCTTTTAAACGGCTTAACTGTTTATTGTTATTACAATGGTAGCCATGGTATCATCTATTAGTATTTTCATTAGGGTCATTCATAAAAGTGACACTTTTATCTTTATACTGAGAATTAGGTTGTAAGAATTTACTTAAGTATTTGGAAAACAATTATTGATTTCAATTTCAGATAACATTTAAGGACTTTTAGTGGTCAACTGAACATTAACAACTTAACTTTTTTCCAAAACTTAGGAAAATAAATAACATTACTTACAATGTTATTGGTAAGAGAAACCTTTAAAATCCAAAAACAAAATATAAAAAAAAATGTCAAAGCACTTCTTCAAGATGTGTTAATGTATGGTAAATTTTGATTTCCCCTTTAAAGGGTTAAATAATTTCTTTTATTATATCTAGGTAGATTATTATTGATATTTTTTTTATCAATGCATGTAATATATTGATTATTCTATAGAATTTATAATTAATAAATTTAAGAAAATAAAGATAGCTTAGTTAATATGTGATAAGTACATTTAGTGATAGTTGGAAAAATTAAACTTCAGCTTATTAAAACCTCAACTTCACCTTGGTAATTAAAACGCCAATCATAATGATACAACTGTTTAATTATGCTATAATTATTAACTTAGCTAGAATGATAATGACTCCATCTCAAGCTCAATGATGGGTCAACCTTCATTGCACTCCCTAAGTTTCCATTTGGTAGTGTTTTTCATTTCGTAGAGTAGCATCAAGAGAACAATCATTTAGGAAATGGGCTCTTAGGATGATAAGGTAAATGATAGCTATGACTTGCACAACCACGGAGTTTGTGGCGAGATCTTGTGGGGGGTCTTTTCCATAGGGGTCAAATGGTTGGGAGATAGTTATGGAATCAAAAATATTTTTATATTCCTCATATTCATCTAGTCAACTAGTTCAAATGTGAGTTATCCATGCCTAGCTTGTGATCAATTTATCAACTACGAGTTATTTATTATATTCTTTTTATTTTTATCTCACATTCTTCTAGTTATCTCGCATGAACTTCTGGTTATCAGTTCATCATCTATGAGTTATCGATGCATTGCTACCAGTGATTTTTTATATTTTTTTGAATTGATTATTTCAAATTTTGAACTAATGCCATAGAATCATCTCATAGACAAAAAAAACATACACAGTAGTCCACCCCAAATCTCAAATAAAAACAACTAGTAGTAGATGAATAGATGAATAAATGACTAGTAGCCATGAATAGATCAGTGGTAGCCATGCATGGATAATTCATAGCGGATAAATGGATAACCAAGAGTTCATGGACTATAGTTTGTTGCTAGGGATCAAATGGTTAGGAGATAGTTTCTTCTAGTTAAAGTGTTACACTGTGAGTTATCTATGCTTAGCTACATGTTATCCATTTTTCAACTATCACTTATTTTTTATTTTTTTTTATCTTACATTTTTTTAATTATATAGCATGAACTGTTACTATTGGTTATCCATTTATCAGTTCATACATTACTATTGGTTAACCTTTCATCAGCTAGTTACCTTGACTCTTGCTTTCTACAGTCTATATAAGAGAAACACAATTCCACTCTCTCATACACACTTAAATTACAAACGCTACAACACAGCTTGTCAATCCCAAAATACAGGATAATGAAGAGATCAAAAATAAAGATCGGAAGGGTAACAGAAGAGAATGATAACCCAGAAGAGAATGAGAAAGCACGCAGAAACCAGCAAAGTGAGTCTACTGCACAAACGGAGGAGAACGATAATGCAAACAAGGATAAGAACAGTGAAGATATCAATGGTGCAAGAAGAAATGGGCCAAGTTGGTCTCTTCCACCAGTAGAGGAGATCGCTATGGAAAGGGGTTCTTATTTCCGTTCTCTCAGGCTAGAAAAGACCCATGATAAAGATATTGATGGGTCAGTCTTACCGCGCCGCCTTCACCGTTCTCCGGACAAAACGAAGAAGGGGATGTTTGGTAAAGACAAGAAGAGCGGAACCACATATGAAGGAATAGGGTTTCCTCATCGGCTTTCAAGAAACGAAATTAGTCAGTCAGAGGCAACAATTCGTGAAGAAAAATGGCTGGAGGAACTGAGGTTTAGATTGAACCAAAACGAACAAAAACGCCAAAATAAAAAGCAAGATGGAAAGGAAGAATCCGAAGAACAAAAAGAAAAGCGAAGAGAAATAATTGAGTCATTGGAAAAAGGGAAACCATATAGAGACAAAGCGGCCCGTATTTTGGGCTCTACAAAGCCTTACAGCGATCTAGAGGCAAATTTGGTCATTGAGGATCTTTATGGTATCAAAAAGAACGACGGGCTTATTACATTTGAACAGAAAGAGCCAGGAAGGATGTCTAATGGTGCCAAATGGAAAAGGATGGATGTACGATTCGAAACTGGTGGTATCTCACAGCCATTGAAGGCCAAGGAACCCGGAACAATTATGAACAGAAGCAATATCGATGAAAATCACCACCAGGGCAGTGCGTCGAATCCCTGTATTAAAAGAGAGCAGCTAATTATAAGCTGTCCTTCGAAAGAAAAATACGGTTACCTTCCACACTTTCACGAAGGATTTGAGAGTTCTATGACCGGCGTTTTTGGGAACAGTGAGAAGATCGAAGATTTCTTAGTTGGTGGAAGGGAGAAGCTAAAAGAGATCCGTCGGGAATTGGATTCTCATTCCCACGCTCGTAGTCCACACGAAATCCATGAGAAAGAATTTGCTGACAACTCAGTGTCATCCTGCGGTTACGAATGTTCAAGATCAAGAAGTTATAGTCCAGGCGAAATCGTTGAGAAAGATTTGATTGATGATTCAGTTTCATGGAGGAGACAAGCTGGTCATTCTGCTGAGAAAAAAAAGCTATTCACATTATGGGGTGTTGATATTTATGAAGAAGACGTCGGGGATAGTGCAGAGAATTCTGAGTAATCCAAGCCGAAGAGTTGCTCAACTGATGAGGAGGATCTATAAAATTTGTAAAATCGGTTGATTTATTTCTTGAAATTAGATTAGAGTTTTATTTTTTCAGTTGAAGCTGTTTTCACTTTTTGTGAAACTATTGTGATTGTGAAATTGTTCAAAAACACGGCATGCACTTGAATTTGATGTTAATGGTTAAATCTGTGGTAACTTGGTACACGAATTCAGAGAACTATAGTCATATGCATGGAATCTTTCAAACACTATTTGTTGGATAGTAATGGGTTTCAGAATTAAAAAAACATGTTAGCCTTAGCACACATCCATATCCACATATAAATTTTCCTTCTCCATTGTCTTTTGGACAGAAATTTGAAGAATTTTTTTAAACAGGTCATTGTTTGGCCTCTCTTCTAGCAGCCCGAAAGTCAATCACAAGCCATCGTTTTGGATGATGAGGTCGGAAACCTTCAAATGCTTTTGTTCCGGTGATCTTCTGCTTTATTTATTTATTATTCTCTAAGTATTGTGCATTGTCATTTTTTAAAATTAAGATGACTTTAAATTAATTTTAAATTTAGATGTATTAAATATTGATAGAGATAGAATGTAATTATTTTATTTTTAAATTCTTTACATTTCAATAAAATAATTACTTTTTAATAAATTTGATCCTTTTGGTCTTATGATAAATTTGATTTTTTTTCTTATTATGATATATACATATTTAATTAAGAATTTATAAAAGTTTTTATTTTATTTGAGATTTGGGGTGGACTAGAGTTGATGTTTTTTCATATACAAAGATGAGACAAGTGTCCTCATGTAAGTAAAAGAATGTGAAATTAAAAAAAAAAATACAAAAAATAACTAATAGTTATAAATGGATAACAAGAAAAATGCTACTAATAACTCAAAGTTTAACCCATTTAACTATAATAGTTTTCTATTCCATGGATATCTCTAGACCATTTGATCCCTATCCATGGTGATCCAACCACAAACTATATAGATGTACTAATTACTTATGAATTCAACACAATTCTTAATTACTTTTTAGTGGAAAGAGAAATCAACCATTGAAAATAAGATTAAAAGAAGCACACATGTTTATTCCTTGTCATTTAACAAGAAGTTGGTGTCAAAAAATTGTTACAAGAAACAGAGATAAAGATTGAAATTTGAAAGAAGTTGATGTCAACAAATTGTTATTGACAATTTGATATAATGATTGAAAACAAATTGTTATTGACAAGGGATATAAAGATCTAAAACAAATTGTTATTGACAATTGATATAAAGATCAAAATTTGATAGATGAGTGTCTTATATGTAGCATGTTATTGACCATTGATATAAAAATATAAAACAAATTTTTATTGACAATTGATATAAAGATCGAAATTTGATAGATAAGTATCTTATATGTAACAGTGACTTCTTAAAGATATAATAAATAGTCAAAGATTTTTTGATGTTCTATTCTCAATTTTTATTTAATGATATATAAATTTATATTTAATCAACATTTTAACCATCAAATTAATGTCATATATCAAACCCTCATATAGTAGTGCTAAAATCAATCTTGCTTTTCATGACAAGTGTACCTTAAAAGTACCTCCTTCTAAGCCCAAACACTTGAATTTTGGCCTTCAAAAATGCCCAAGGGTGAGGATATCTCACTCTAATGCACCAAACCTTGGATTCATGCTTGTATGGGCAATTCACCCGTGAAATCATCACTGTCACGCCACAGCGGTCTTATCCCGGAGCTGGCGGATTAAAGGGTTCAGGTAAGGGGTACGTGGCACCTAAACCATCCTCATTTTTTTGGTTGATTTTAAATTTTATTTTCCTCAAATTCAGTTTAAATTGAGGCATCACAATATATTTATGATATTGTTAGTTTCATTTATGAGTTTTTATAATATAATATTGTTAGTTTTATTTATATAGTTTGTGGTTCGATCATGTTGATAAAGATCAAATGGTTAAAAGTTAGTTATAGAATGGAAGATATTTTGAAAATTTTTGTGTTCTTAGTAGGTTCAACTCTAAGTTATCCATGCTTTAATACATGTTGTTATCCATTTATCAGCTATCAGTTATTCATCCGCTAACTACCAGTTATTCTTTTTTTATAATTGTTTATTTCTAATTTGTTTCATTTTATGAAAAAGCATAAGCCTTAATCGACCCCAAATCTCAAATAAAAACCTTATAAATTATATAAAATTCTTTTAATTACCCTAAAAATTCTCCACTGAATTATATTTATAAAAAAAACATAAATATATTTGTTTTATACATTGTAACTAACTTTTTTTTTTTTTTTTTTCAGATGGAAAGATCCACGGGAAACCCAGCAATACTTCCCCACATTCGTGGATGGTAGAGGTGGTAAACCGCCGGCCATCCTAGCAGAAGGCCTAATCCCAAAGGAATCAAAGCTCAAACCCGTGACCTCCCCTCGAACCGAGAGAGTGTGGGCACGTCTTATACATTGTAACTAACCTAAAACAAAGTCTTAAAAATATTTGATACATATACAACTAGTATTGAAAACCTAGAACAACAATTCAGATGAATAAGTGGTAATGTCGCCTAAACAAAACCATTTCGAAATTTGAAAACGATATTTATTAATTCTTTCTTTTGGAACAACTTCCAATCCCTAGGGGAAAAGCCGGTAGATCCCACTTCCACCCGAAGTGTCTTATCTGAATAGATACTGCTCTTCCATCTTCCCCCAAAATTGTTAATGTAAGGTAATTTTTTATTTCCACTGTATGTTTATGGTTAAATTATTTCTTTTATTATATTTTAGAATTTTTGGTGGAATATTATTAATATTTATAAGTTTATAAACTTTTTTATTTGATATTTGGTGTGAACTAAGACTTATGCTTATGATCTATGGTCTTTTTGAGGTATCTGATTTTATCATCTATGTGCTCTTTGATATGTTTTTTGTAAGCGTTTTTGAAGTATTGCAATGTAGACCAATTTTTGTTACGGTGTGATATGTCTGGGAAAACAGAAGACCCGTTTCTGTTATGGTATGTGATAAGAAGTGATGATTTAAGGTCCTAGGTTTCGGGCTTTATCTTGTGCAGCTCATATTTCAGCTTTAAGACGGTTAACCTAATTTTTTGTGGCTCTGTTCCATGGGTGGGTTCAGGTTTTATGGTCTTTTATAGATATTTAGTTTGGTTTCATCATCATGAATAGTTCCAGTATCAGGGGTTATTTGGGTTTTGGCAGGAGTGAGCTCTTTGGGTTCTCGTAATGTAATATATCTGCATTATTTTTTGTTACAGTTTAGATCTTCGAGGACGGTCCTTTTGAGCCCTGAGTGTTTTCAGACTGGTTTGTTTAGTACTGCTAGCAAATGGTATTTCATTTTGTAACACCATTTTTGTACTATAATAAAATTCTCCTACTTACTCAAAAAAATACTTATGTTTTTTCATCTATGGATGAGGATGAGACAAGTGTACTATTGAGATTGATTCTATGGCAGTTGTTCAAGTTCGAAATAAAGAATTATATAGCTGATGAATGGAAAATTGGTAACATTTATGGAAAACTAGTAGCAATGCATGGATAACTCATGGATGATGAATGGATAACCAACACTTCATGATAGATAACTATAAGAATGTGAGATAAAAAGAAAAAGAATAGAAAACATAACCGATAGTTGATAAATGGATAACACTAAGAATGTCCGTTATAACATGTAGCTAGGCACAGATAACTCACTATTAAACATGTTTAACTAGAGGAATATGAGGAATACAAAAAAAATACAAATCATATCCACATGATTGAGCCACAAACTATGTGGGTATATGCTACTTTTATCTATGCATAGAGCTCTATTGTCTTAATTAATTATATAGAATTTATAATTAACATTTTCAAAAAATAAAGGTAGCTTAGTTAATATGTGATAACTAAATTTAGTGATAGTTGGAAAAATTAAACTTCAACTTCAATCTGGTAATTAAAACTTCAACTTCAACCACGTAATTAAAACTCTAACCATGATGATCCAACTATTAAATTATGATATAATTATTAGTTTAATTTCAATGATAATACAGTTTTAGGTTAACTTCAACTCGAGTTACCACTTTTACTTGAACTATAATCTTTGATAATATTAACTTTTAAATTAACTAGCTCACCCATATAGTTTATGGTAATTAAAACTTGAACTTCAACCCGGTAATTAAAACTCTAACCATGACGATAGAACTATTAAATTATGATATAATTATTAGCTTAAATCCAATGACAATACTTTTAGGTTAACTTCAACTCCACTTACCACTTTTATTTGAACTATAATCTTTGATATATTAACTTTTAAATTAACTAGCACACCCACATAGTTTATGGTTGTATCAATTAGATAGAGATCAAATGGTTAAGAGATAGTTATGGAACGAAAAGACAGCTTGGAAATTCCTTATATTCTTCTAGTTAAACAGGTTCGAGTGTGACTTATCTATGCCTACTACATTTTATAGCCGACATTCTTTCTCTTACCCATTTATCAACTATCAATTATTTTTATATTCTTTTTCTTTTTATCCCACATTCTTCTAAACTATTGGCTATCCATCAATCAACTATGAGTTATCAATGCATTGCTACTAGTTATCCATTCATCCACTAGCTACAAATTATTTTTTATATTCTTTTTTTTTTTATAATTGTTTATTTCAAATTTTGAACGACTGCCATAAAATCAATCTGAATAGTACACTTGTCTCATCCTCGTCCTTAGATGAAAAATCATAAGCCGTAGTCCACCCAAAATCTCAAATAAAAACATCTATCAATGTAATTAGCTAGATGTCCAACTTCCCGATGGAGGAGTTTATTAGGAGTTTGAAAGATTTTATTAGGATTTCGACTGTGACACGAGTGCACATTAGGTATAATCCTAGATGTCAAATGTACTTTGACTAATCCTTAAGTGATTAGAGTTGAAGTTAAGATAGTAGTCATAAAATCATTGGATTAAACTAATATTTGTATCTAATGGTTAAGCTAATAGTTATCTAATATAACCATGATTAGAGTTGAAGTTAAGCTAATAGTTGTAGAATCATTAGAGTTAAGCTAATAGTTGTATCTAATAGTTAATCTAAAATTTAATATATCATCAACTAAACGTCGTGATTGAAGTTGAAGTTAAGCTAATAGTTGTATCATCAATGGAGTTCAGCTCATAATGTTAGATTTTTAGCATTTAAGCTCGCATTATCTTCGAATCTTTAACTGAGAGAATAACAAGCTCATCAATCAAACATAAGAGACAATAGACACAAAGATTTTCCTCGGGGAAACCATAAAGGAGAAAACACTGCAACTTCCTCAGAGATAGAATCAGCACCAAAAGTAAAACCCAAAATAGTAAGATGATCTCCTGATAGCAGTAGTCTCTTTCTCTCTTGTCTCGGCTTCTTCTTTCTCTCTCATTTATGTGCTACAACTGAGTGTGAGTGAATGTGTGATAAATAGAGAGGCTCACTCTCTATTTATACTAATTACCAACTTAAGAATAACTCACTAGGGCCGACTTCTCTAGGAGAGTCTAATAACCCTATGGCCCCAAAACTGCGGGGACTTTAACCCTTGGTCAATAAGGAGGGTTACCCTCTATGACTTTACATGACTTGTTTACATGATTGAATCTCTCGATAGGAACATCGGGGCATGACATGACTCAATTACATTACAGATACTTCCCAGAATAAACATTAGAGTACAATACATAAAATATACAAGTTGTTGGGTATATGTTATATTCTTTGCATGTGTGTATGGAGGGGAGGTGCGCATGTCAGTGCTACAGCTCGGCGATCCCATTTTTTGGCTATTTATAGATTTTATGGCTATTTATAGTTGTTTGTGGTTATTTTTAGAATTTGTCTAAAAATATGTAACTTAATCTTGGTTAAGGGATTGAAGGCTTTTTCTAATCTGGGTTAATGGATTAGGGTATTTGGATGTTGCGGAATACCTATATTTTGTATTGGAGGATTTCATAATGTAATGAAGAGAAAATAGGAGGTGTGGCTCAAAGGTTTTCTGGTTTTTTGGTTTTCTTGGTTAAGGGTTTCCAGGGTAAATCTATGTGTTTATGTGTGAATGATGTGTTGTGATCTCTATTTTTCTTAAAATAATCTATATGATTTCCTTCTTTGCACAGGTTTAAAACTTACACAATTGAATACATTCTAAAGTTGCAAATACATCAACACTCCCTCTTAACTAGGAATGTATTCTCTCGACACAATTTATCAACACAAGTCTTCTTATTTGTATCATCTGGATCATCATCAAGTTATCTTCATCTTCAAGTCATCTTCAGAGTCTGGATCTGGATCATCACTAGATCTTGGTCATCACTGGATCTGGATCATCATTGGATCTGGATCATCACTTTTAGATCATCATTGGTGCTATCTCTCAATTCTTCTCATCATAGGAAGTTCTACAGAGCCAACCCTTTTTCATCCTGGCTGTAGGCCTAGCCTCCACGTAGGTCTTCTTCAGTGCTTATATTTGACCCTTAGTGAGAACGGCCCACCCAGCACTTACATCTGACCATGCGAGGAACACATCCAGCATACAAGTTAGAAAGGAATGCCCAACACTCACATCTGACCATGGGAGGAACAAATCCTGAATTCATGTCAGAAAGGCCCAACACTCACATGTGACCATTAGAGGAACCAATCCAGCATTCATGTCAGAAACTATATGCACTTACATTCAACCATGCGAGGAACCAATCCAGCATACATGTTGAAAAGGATCTGCAGTTACATCTGACGATGCGAGGAACCAATACAACATACATGTCGAAAGGGCTCTACACTTACATATGACCATGCGAGGAACCAATCTATCATACATGTTGAAAGGGATTTTCACTTACATTTGACCATACGTGGAACCAATCCATCATACATGTCGAAAGGGCTCTGCACTTACATCTAACCATGCGAGGAACCAATCCAGCATACATGTCAAAAGGGATTTGCACTTACATCTGACCATGCAAGGAACCAATCCAGCATACATGTCGGAAGGGCTCTGCACTTACATCCAACCATGCAAGGAACCAATCCAGCATACATGTTGAAAGGGCTCCGCACTTACATCCGACCATGCGAGGAACCAATCCAGCATACATGTCGAAAGGGTTCTGCACTTACATCCACCATGCAAGGAACCAATCCAGCATACATGTCAGAAGGGCCTTGCACTTACATCTAACCATGGGAGGAACCAATCCTTCATCCATATCAGAAGGGCTCTGGGACTCATCACTTCCCTTTGGAGGGAACCTCGATCTGGAGAACACCGAGCTTCTCCCTAAAGTACTCAAAATTCACTCTGGCTAATGGCTTGGTCAACACATCAGCTATCTGTTCATCTGTCGCAACATACTGGAGCTTTACTGCTCCTCTCTGCACCATATCCTTGATATAGTGATATTTGATCTTGATATGCTTGGACTTGTCATGGAACACCGAGTTCTCAGACAACTTCACACAACTTTGGTTGTCGCAATATATACAAGTAGCATCCAACTGTAGATCAAAAACATTAGACAGTTGCTTCCTTAGCCATACTACCTCACAAATAGCTGAACAAGCTGCGACATACTCTGCTTTAGTTATACTCAGTGCCATGCAAGACTGTTTCCTACTAAACCAAGATATCACACCTGATCCCATACTGAAGCAGCACCCTAAAGTGCTATTTATTTCGATGGCTATGCCTACCCAATCTAAATCAACATAACCCTCCAGCTTAATATTTTTATTCGCCTCATACTTGATCCCATAATCAGCTGTACCCTTTAGGTACCTCAGAATATGCTTTGTAGAAATCAAGTGAACATGTCTAGGATCTATTAGGAACTAGCTCAATGTTTTCACAACAAAGAAAATATCGTGTCTCGTATTCATTAGGTACATCAAGGACCCAATCATCTGACGATACATCATAGCATCAACCGAATCTGATGAAGCATCACTTAAAAGATTCAGGTTCGATGCCATAGGTGTGGTCATGGCCTTGTATTCCATCATCTCGAACCTCTTCAGGATCTCTACTGCATACTTCCCTTGTCCCAGGGAGATTCCATCCGCATTCTACCACACCTCCATGCCTAGAAAGTAGTGCATCATACCCAAGTCCTTCATCTTGAACTCGACAGCAAGCTTCCTCTTTGTATAAGCAATCAACCCATCTTCACTTGTTACAAACAGGTCATCTACATATAGTAGGAGTATCAGTGGGTTCCCTTCTTCAACCTTGTAGTAAAGGTTGGAATCTTCTTTACTCTTGGTAAATCTCAAACGTGATAGGAAGCCATCAATTCTGTCGTACCATGTGCTGGGTTCCTGTTTTAAACCGTACAAGGCTTTCTTCAATTTACACACATGTGTCTCAAAACCGAGTGGCTGCTCCACATACACTTCCTCTTCTACTATGCCATTCAAGAAGGCAGTCTTGACATCCATTTGGTGTATCTTCCATTTCATTACTACAGCCAAAGCAAGTACCGATCTGATGGAAGTGTATCTGGCTACAGGTGCAAAATTCTCTTCATAATATATCCCTTCTTTCTGGAAGAAGTCACAAGCCACAAATCTTGATTTATATTTCTCATGCCGCCATTTGCAGCATGCTTGATCTTGTAGATCCATTTGGAAGTCACAACAGACTTCCCCTCTTGTCTTGGAAGAACATCCCAGACATCATTCTTCATGATGGACTGGTACTCCTCGATCATAGCATCCTTCCATTTTTTCTTCTCTGCTGCTTCTTCATAGTTGGAAGGTTCTTTATCAATGAAGTCACACAATATTGCTACATAGCTGGAGCAGGACCTGGTTCTTTTCCTCTCTCTATGCACTTCTTCCGGAGCCCATATCTTTATGCACCTTGGATATCCTCTCGTACACATGCAGGTTTCCTCTTGTGAGGATTTTTTTCTTGGGGTGGATCTACAGGTTCCTGGGGTTCTTCTATTTCTCGATCTTCATCTTGATTTGCATAGCTCATAGTTGTATCTTGAATTCTGGGTACTTTTTTTTCTTCATAGTATTCAACTGGTTTCTTTCTGGATCTGTTGTAAGCTGAATCTTCGTCCAATGGTACATCTCTGCTTATATTGGTCTTCTTGAATCCTGGGAAGTATATTCTGTAAACTTTCGAGCTTTCACTATATCCCACAAATATACCCTTCTTTCCAAAAGGATCTAACTTTGACCTCTTTTCTTTTGGAATGTGTATTTACAATGGACAACTGAATACTTTGAGATGGCTAACTTCTGGTTTCTTGCTAGAGAAGACTTCTTCAGGTGTCTTGTTCTCGAGTACTTTATATGGAGTATGGTTCTGTACATACACAACTATTCTAGAATCTTTTGCCCATAGATGCATAGGAATTTCTTGATCATGAAGCATTACCCTTGTAGCTTCCATAATCATTCTATTCTTTCTTTTTGCAACCCCATTCTGCTCTGGATTATATGGAGTCGTTAACTCCCTCTTAATCCCCGAATCTCTATATAATTATTTGAATTCATTTGATGTGAATTCTCCTCCATTATCTGATCGAAAGGTCTTGATTTTCTTTTCTGTATGATTCTCGATCAAGGATTTGAACTCTTTGAACATGCTAAATACTTCATCCTTGTTTTTCATCAAGTATATCCATGTCTTCCTAGAAAAATCATTAATGAAATAAACATAGTATACATACTCGCTTAATGAGCTGGATGAGATCTGACTGCATACATCGGAGTGAATGATTTCCAAGATTCCTTTTGCTTTGATTTCGCTAATTGGAAATGTCTTCTTTGTGTTATTTCCTTTCGTAGATCCTTTGCAAACTCGTTCATGTTTTTCCTGCATTTCTGGAAGTCCTTCAACAACTTTGCTTGCAAGTGGTATTGCTCTATAGTGCACATGCGAAAGCCTTTTATTTCAAAGTTCATTTGGTTCTACTAAGTCGTGAACCAAAGCTTGTTCTGGTTGGCCCTTCAATTTGTATAATCCTCCCTCTTGCTCTCCAATTACTATTGCATCGTCAATGGTCTTTCCTTTTGGACACATGAGGACTTGAACCACTTATACTATGAAACGAGAACTCGACAGAGTTCTCATTTTTCTCTCTCCTAATTTTAGTAGCTAATTTTATCTCCATTTAAAAAAGGGTTGATACCAGTATCATGCATTTTCATTTTAAGGCATTTTTTTGCCTTTGAATCATCTTCGTCGTAAAATATTATTACTTTCTATTTTCAAGTGTGTTTTTTAGACATTCAACAAAATACCATACATTTAGAAGCAAGTTATATTGAAAAACATATATATATTGCAAAATTCTCTTTAAAATAAGACATTTTTATAGGCAAAATAAGACTTTTTTATTAACAAAATTCTATAAAATAAAGACATTTACAACCATTTTCAATAGATTTTCATAGAATTTTTGTATAAAAATGATACTCTTTCGTACTATATTCCAAAATGTTACGATTCACATAAATTCACGAAAAACTATACCATATATTTGTAAATAACATATTAAAAACAATATATATAGAAATTTTACTTTCTAAAATAAAGTCTAAAAGTCAAAACAATAATAATATATCTTATCAAAAATTTGTCAAATTTAACATTTTCTTCAAGACATTAAACTAATCAACAATATCATGTAGGCCAAATTCTTCAACGAAATTGGAATTTTCTAGAGCTTGGCTTTCCTCAAGGACATCAATGTCCTCTTCCATTAGGTCTTCTATGTTTGCAAGATTTCCAAAGTTCGCCTTTACAAGCATCCCTCCTAATGGGGGTTGAGGCTCTTTTTACATCTTTGCCACATGTGTTTCACTAAACTCTCATTTATTCAAACTAACTTCTTGTAATTCATGTGGAAGAAATTGAATAGCATTAATTCTTTGCTTAATGTAATTGCATTGGAGTGGATCATTATCAATGGATATGGAATTTCTTCCTTTGATTTTTATTATTTTTGGGAATAAATTTTTATTCCATATATTACCACCATGTTCCATATTACTCTTAGAACCATATATTTTACCTTTCATATGTCAAAATCTAGCTAGTAATGCAATTTCCCTTAGGCAATTTCTATGAAAGTTACCCTACAAATGTCGCAGATCATAATCCATTTGCAAAACTTAATAAACATGATTAAGGGAAGTCATTGATGTCTGATAATCATTCCCCTACTTTTTTCTGTTATTTTGGGAGGGTCGTACTTGATTTGGAGATCTAGTTTGACCATCACCCTTGGGGAGATTTGAACACAATTTCCTTGTAAAATTGCATTGTTTCACCTTAAGCCGAAATAAGTGTTCAGAGGTATAAAGTATGATACAAAGTGTGCATATACCATATTGTGATGTTATAATACTCACCATACCCTTACATTTCAAATTCGAGACCATTTGGTGAAAATTGGAACCCTCTAGAGTCATAACTAGTTAAGATCGAATTTTACCCAATTTGTAATTATCTCCAAAATTCTAAAAAAAAGAAATTTCATCAATACTAGTCTCTAAGTTTAAAACACTTTCAATTTGAAATATTTGTAACATATATTCAATAACAAAAATAATAAATTACACCATTAAAAAAAAATTATTATATAACAAATTCTTAAAATTAGATAATAACAAACATAAATCTCGAAAAGTCACAAAACATGACATAAAAAATATTAACCATTATAAAGTTCACAAAAAATAAAAAATAAAATATCACATCATATAACTTAAAATATAACAATATTTCACTATGACAAAAAAAAATATCATATAACATTATATTAATAACAACCTCTCTCTATATAAAATGACATCAAAAAATATATTATCCAAAACATGACATCAAAATATTAACCATTATAAAGTACACAGAAGATGAAATAAAAATATTAAAAAAAAAATATCACACCATATAACTTAAAATACATTAATTTCACTATGACAAAAAAATATATCATATTAATAACAACCCCTCTCTATCTATAAAATGAGATAAAAAATATATTATCCATCATATTATGGATAAAAACCCCAACCATGTAGCAACACATCATATAAAAACAATATGCCACCCAAAACATGACCTCAAAAATGCCATGTCAAAATGAAAAAAAATGTACCACATATAGTGACATATCATATAAAAAAACAATATACCACCACCTCAAAAATGCCATGTCAAAATGAAAAATATGTACCACATATGACATAAATAAAAACCACAAAACCCACAACAAAAATGCCCGCCTTCAAAACCAAAAAATGGTATCACCTCCATGTGACAATATTATTGGTTCACTACAGTTTTAAAATGTTGCGTCGTCCGAAGCGAAAGTTCACATGATAATGATAGAAGTTTGACGTAGGATTTTATTTACCACTTTCAAATATTCAAATAGTTATTGGGGAAGGGAGAATGGATGCCGGGAGCGGAGCTCCGCTCCTTTGGGTGCCAAAGTGCCACCCTTCATGAGCGGCGTGATAGCGAAAGTCCACAAGATAATGATAGAAGTTTGATGTAGGATTTTATTTACTGCTTTCAAATATTCAAATAGTTACCGGGGAAGGGAGAATGGACGCGGGGAGTGGAGCTCCGCTCCCCGCATCCATTCTCCCATTTTCTAGTCAAGCCGACAACTTTACTCCATATGAGATTACATATCCCAGTCATCACGGTATTTACTTATGTGTATATTGACCCTGAAACATAATGCTATCTAGTGATATAGTATTTAAAACCTGAACCACAGCATGAACTGAGTATAGTACTTAATACTAGTAAGCTAGTATATTATGGTATAACACCTGGTCCATAATACGTGATCGTTATAGAAATTAATTGCTCTGTACTAACTGTGTATTCATATCATGATACTAGTAGCTTAATTAAGTCCTTATAAATCGTATAAGAAGTAATGTAAGGTGTTTATAGGAAAAAAAGGTGATTAGTAACCAATGTTGATATTGAGATTATAACAACTTTAATGGGTATCACAGCCCCATTGGAAAAATTGTTGAAGAAAGCTGAACCTTTATCTTGGACACCTGAATGTGCCATTATGCCTTTTTTCTCCTCAAATAAAAGATGGTTAGTGCTCTGATTATCACATAGCCAAACTCGGCAGTAGAATTCGATGTTCACATTGTACTTATATCATAGTAAGATAGTTATCTATAACTAATAAGCAGTAACATGTACATATCATTACACATTAATTACGGCTTAGTCTTTACATAGAACTAGAACCATTGATTCCAGCTTGTCATGCAGTTGATAGAGTGCCTCTTTCATTACCATTAAGATCATCTATATGTCATATATTGCAACAAATCCCATTACTCTTCTAAAGGCGTGGAAGAGCAACGCTTGGTGAAAACACGCCCTATCATCATTGGCTTGTATATTTAGGTAGTTTGCTTCTCCAAAAAATGGATAGCCCCTCTCTTCATAGTTGGGATAAAGTTATGTTTCCTAGTAGTCATTGGTGATATGATCCCAAAGATAGGCTAGGTCTCATGGCTCAATTCGATCAAGTTAGTAGCATATAACGATTAAACCATATATCCCTGGACCATGACACACCACTTCTCATCACTTATGCTCATTGAATACCGTGATCCATTCATGTGTGATAAGTAAGATGGGATGGGAAGTTTCGATTTGGAACTGGATTCAAGGTCGATCTGAGAAATACATACCATATGAATTGTGGACTAGATCTGGGTACGGTGAACCAAGTCTGTATTTCCCAAGTCTATGGAGTAAAGTTGTCAGCATGACTGGCAAATGGGAGGAGGGACGCGCCAAGCGGAACTCCGCTCCTTTGGGTGCCAAAGTGCCTCTCGTGAAGAGCGGCACTTTGGCACCCAAGTGAGCAGAGCTCCGCTCGGTGCGTCCCTCCTCCCATTTTCCAATCAAGCCGACAACTTTACTCCATACCAAGAAAAATTGGCGGACATATATTGATAACAAAACCACCCTTTCTTGTATAAAAAAAAAACCACCATTAGTTAATGTAACATACAAAAAAATATGTACAATAAGCTTCTGAAACAATAACCATGATCGAGGCTAATATTTGTCAAAATAAAAAAGTTCTTAATTCTATTGGGTGGAAGGAGCACTCACCGTGGTTACCAGTCAATGGGTATTTATATTGTCATGAGAGTTCTTGTAAATCATTCCCTCATCACTTATTACTTAAAGAGCTAGGGTTTAAAACTGGTTACGATAGAGGCTATAAACTATGGTTCTTAGCTAGTATGAGGTCTGTTCTATCGTAATGGGGATTAATCTATATGCTGCTGGTGAGCTCATAGTTGAAGGAGCTCAAGGTGGAGGTACCATTTACCTCAAGCTCTCGGTTTGGATGCAGTGTAAATTCCTAAATTCTGATAGAGTAGTTTCTCAGTCGTACCAGAAGGATAATGGAAGGAACGTGCTTTGGAGGGGCAGGTCACATCAGTCAAGAGCATACATCGTCCCATCTATTAGAAGGAAAGAAGGTATGGAGGAGATAATGACTATCTGGACGTGATGTATGAGGGAATATCCCTTCAGATGTTCGGTGAATATGGGGCAAAACATTCTGATCAAGTTCTGTGAGAGGACTATAATGTGGATCATCGCATCGAGATTCTTGTAATCCCCAACCTAGAGCAGACCCATGGCAGTGTTTGCAGTGAGTGGATTTATGTTTTCCCTACCTGAACGCGGGGTGAATTCGGTTCCATAGTTATATAAAATATGGACGTAATTAAATGTTGAAAATATAAAATGTGTGAGTGGGATAAGCATTAAAAGTTAAAATCCAAAATAGCCTTATGGATATCACAACCATAAGAAAGGAAAGCACTATACATTATTATATTCATTGATTTAAAGACACATATTATTATTTTCATTGATTTAAACGCACCAGTCGGTTTAGCGTCAAGGAGGGAATCTTGTTTTTCATGGTGTTAGGTACTCGACTCGGTTTCACAATTCCGATTCCAATAACAAAAACCATTTCTCCAGATTGATCTCATATTGTGGCGTTTACTTTGAAATCATAATTCTTCCCTACTATCGCAAGTTAAATGTCAGATATATGTGATATCATTAAGCAGTAGCGATCACTATCGAACATGGTGGCAAGCAGTTTCTTTCTCTCTTTTTTCGCTCTCATTATGCTAAAGCGTTTCTAGGTTAAATGTCAAGTGACCGGATTTCAAGTATGCCCAAAAGGTTAAACACATTAAAGTGTTTCCATAAAGGTGATTAAATTGAACACTTACCTTACTAGAGGAGAGAATCACATTGGTTAAAGGGAGTTTCATTATTGTAATAAGACCGAAGAATTATAAATATGGATGTAATTAATATGATATAGGTGTTAAATGGATATTATATTAATAAAATTGTAATTAGTATGATATTAATCTGATATTTATAATCAATTTGACAAATATATGATATTATTAAATATAATTTTTTTTTCAAATGTAATTATGTAATTTACTTTGAACTTTAGTAAGTTTTTTTCCTTTCAACTTTGGGATGTATGTATACTAGCAACTTCATTTCTAGTGTTATGTGCTAAATTTTTTAGAGCCTTCTTTTTTTCTATAACAAATAAAATAATAAGTATTTTTTTGTTGCTGCAATTTGAGACACCAACAAACTAACTATAACATTACATAGGTACATATATTGTGTTAAAGAGAAATGACATTTCTTTTTCTTTCCACCCCCTTCTTTTTGGAGTTGATCCCTAAAGCTAGCCATGTTTTTATCTCATCATCATCAATAGCCTTGGTTGGTTTCAACTCTTGCAATGAATTCCTTGTGATCTTGTGTGATCCATTTCGCATCAACAAAAATGTAAATTTTATATGGGAAAATAACTCACCTTCAAACCACAAAGACATTTTCAATTAATAGTTTTATTTGCATAGAATTTACTATATAAATTCTTCAAATATAGAAATCAAATTAAGCATGTAGTATAATGGTTAGGGACCTTATTAAATGATATAACTTTATAGAAAAGAAACAAGAACTCGCATGTCCTAAGACTTATATGGGATATCAGTTTGATAAAAAAATGTAGGGACAGACAATTATAATTGTACCAAATACAATTTTTTTAATGTGATTGTATGTCTCACCTGACTCCTTATGAAGAATGGGACAGAGTTCCAAAATACCATAATTAGGACGAATAACAAGAATGTGTGGAGTGTATTAAAGTTTAACAACATTTAATATTGTAATAATATTTAAGTTTGTGTAACTTATATGAGTTGAACAAATCCATAAACATGCATACATAGTAAAATTGTAAATAAGACATACTCTAACTTTTGATATTGTGAATTAGAAGTGATTTTGTTGCAAAAGGATTGAGCATAATTATGAGCTTAATGTAATGTTGTGGGGGGTTTTGGGGATTAGGATTATTTTTTTTTATGTCAATTCCTTCCTTTACAGAAAATATAGATTCAGATGGAGTGTCAGAATACGTGGATGAATTTGAATAATTTCACATGGAACATTTCAGATGTTTTTATTAGTATGATGTTTGCAATTGAAACTCTAAAGGAGTTTTTTAATATTTATATGAATCATTTGTTTTTGCATGGTCTAGTATATGATTTCATTATGAATCACATCATAATTTCTTTGAATTTATATGGTTAGAGTGGTGAAATTATTGATGGAATATTTGTTTTTTTGTTTAATATGCAAGTTTAAAAAAAGTTGGAATTTATCTGTTGACAAAAAAACTTTTTCCAATTTAGGGGTTGATTTTAATGTTTTTGTAAACAAAAGTATGGGATTCTTAGGCCATGGCTCTATTTTTTACCCTGAAAAAAAAAATGTGTATACTGGTATCAACACTTTTCTATTTGGAGGGTGTTTTTGGTGGTTTTTATGTAAAAATCATCATTTTTATGGCTAGAGTTCTCATTGTTAGTATAAAGTTCTCGTTTCATAGTATAAGTGGTTCTTGGCCATATACAAATGCAACCCTCGTGCCTTTTGCATCCAATGCCGATATGGAGAGAAGATTCTTCTTTAGTCCTGGTACAAACAAAACATCCTTCATTTTCATAGACTTTCTAGAGTCTAGCTTGTAGGAGGATTCACCACTACCTTTTATGGGATATTTGTAGTCATCCCCAAGTTTTATCTTATGGGGTTAATTATGTTTGGATAGCTTCACAAAATATTCTTTGAATCCCGTCATATGCTTGGAAGCCCCACTGTCAATCAGCCAATCTTTGTTTCTATGTGTGACAGTTCTCGTGAGGGCAGAGATCAAAACATATTCTTCATCACTTGAAGAGCCTTCACTTTCATGTTTGACTCTTTTCCTGGGAGGATCATCATCCTCTGCAGTGTGAGCATGATGTCTTCTTTTGTGGTTCTTCTTCTTTTTATAACTATTCTTATTCATAGGACAATTTCTAGCAAAGTATCCTCTTTCATCACATGTATAGCATCTAAGTTTGGATAGATCCTTGTTTGATCTTATAGAGTTATCTTTCTGGTGAGAATTCTCACCTTGGTGATGATGATTGTCCCTTCTGCTTTTCTTGGAGTGTACTATGAGAGCTTGATCCTTCATTTCCCATATTTTCTTCTCAAGCTACTATTCGAGCTTCTTCTTGTGAGCATTCTTCCCACATCCTACTGAACTTGATTAGCTTCTTTCTAGCACAGATTCCTTGGATAAAAGAATCCCATGACCTAGGGAGACCATTCAAGGTGGTCATCACAATCTCGAAATTCTCCACTTCTTCATCCACTGATTCAAGTTGTTCTTTGATATGGGAGACCCTTGTAAAGTATGACTGTATGGTCTCGCCATTCTGGATCTTTACATTCTTCAACCAGTTCCTCAAATTCATCTTCCAGTTTATGTTCTTCCCTTCAAACAGTTTGGTCAAGGAATCAAACATAGCTTTGGGTGTATTTAGGGAGAACACCTATGGTATGAGGTAATCCTTGATTGAATCAGCAATAATCCTCTTAGCCATAACCAATTTCATCTTCTGTAAGGCCTTAGCCTCATCTCCCTCTAGAACTAGAACCTCATCAGTGATGTAAGAGTCCAACTTATTTTCTTCTAGGACCAAGGAGATCCTATACTTCTAGACTCGGAAGTTATCATCTCCCTCAATCTTTTCATCAAGCTTGGTATGATGATACATCTTAACAGAGAACCTCAAATGGGAATGCAAAATATTTATATCTTACCAGGTTAAGATGTCGGAGCTGAATTTTTCTAGAGCTGGTTCTCTAGTTCAAGAGAAGATTAGGGTTTGACTTTCCTGGAGTTATACCCAACCAAAAAAATTGATCTTGATCTCTAAACTTTGATTTTAGGGAGGAGATCACTCTAGGCTTGGGCTCATTAAAAAATTCCACTTCAATGGAAATCTTTAATTTCCAGCAGTAGTGTAGGGTCAAAAACTGAAAATGTTCAGAATCATATTCTACTTTGATAGAAAGATGCGCCCTAGAGAGGAGAGTGAGCCCGAATTCCTTTTGGTGAAAATCTATGGAGAGAGATCCAAAAAGTAGGAAGCCCTAGCTTCAGCAGCTGCATAGTGTCTTCTTCTCAGGTTAGCTCTGATACCATGTTAGCTTTTTAACATTTAAGCTAGCATTATCTTAGGATATTTAACTGAGAGAATAACAAGCAAATCAATCAAACATAAGAGACAATAGACACAAAGATTTTCCCTTAGGAAACTATAAAGGACAAAACCCCGCAACTTCCTCAGAGATAGAATCAACACCAAAAGTAAAACCTAAAACAGTAAGATGATCTCCCGACAGCAGTAGTCTCTCTCTCTCTCTCTCTTGTACCATCTTTTTCTTTCTCTCTCAGTTATGCACTACAACTGAGTGTGAGTGAATGTGTGATAAATAGAGATGATCACTCTCTATTTATACTAATTCCCGACTTGAAATAACTCTCTAGGGCCGAATTCTCTAGGAGAGTCTAATAACCCTTGAGCCCCACAACTACTGGGGATTTAACCCTTGATCAATAAGGAGGGTTACCCTCATTACTTGTTTACATTATTGAATCTCCCGATAGGAACACCGGGGCATGACATTACTCAATTACATTACACATACTTCTGGGAATAAACATCGGGGTACAATACATAAAATATACAAGTGAATACATTCCGAAGTTACAAATACATCAACACATAATTATATCTATTAATCGAATAGTTGTATCTAATAATCTAATGGTTGAAGTTGAAGTTTAATTTTTCCAACTAATAGTTGTATCTAGTAGTGAAGTTAAAAGTTAATATATCGGCAATTGCACTTAATTAAAAGTCATGATTGGAGTTGACATCAAGCTAATAGTTGTATCATTGATGAAGTTAAGCTCATAGTTGTATCTATTAATCAGAGAGTTGAATTTGAAGTATAATATTTCCAACTATCACAGTTGTATTTATTAATACAATAGTTGAAGTTGAAGTTTAATATTTCTAGCTATCACAAATTGTGCTTATTAGATGTTAACTAAGCTATTTTTTTGTTTTTTGAAATTATTAATTATGAATTTGAGACGACACTGATAGAATCAATATGAACATTACACTTGTCTCATTATCGTCCATAGATTAAAAAACATAGATGGTAGTCCACCCAAAAATTATAAGATGTATACGCCTATTGGTGTAACTATGAGCACAATTAGCTATATGCCCAAATTTCGGATGGAGGAGTTTATTATGAGTTCTAATGATTTTATCTGGAGTTCGACTGATACTTGAATGCACATTAGCTAGAATCCTAGATGCCAAATGTACTTTGACTAAGCCTTAAGCGATTAGAGTTGAAGTTAATCTAATAGTTGTAGAATCATTGGAGTTAAGCTAATATTTGTATCTAATAGTTAATCGAATATCCAATATAACCATGATTAAAGTTTAATTTAAGATAATAGTGAGTCTACTGCACAAAAGAGAATGATAACACAAAAATAAACCAACAAAGTGAGTCTACTACACAAGTGGAGGAGATTGATAATGCAAACAAAGATAAGAACAATGAAGAGATGAATGGTGCAAGAAGAAATCGGTCACACTAATAATGCAAGGAGGAAGCCAAAAGAGATCACTATGGAAAGGGGTTCTTATTACCGTCCTCTCAAGCTAGAAAAAAATCATATAAATATATTGATGGGTCGGTCTTACGACGTCTCATTCATCATTCTTCGAAGAAAAAAAAAGAAGCCTCAAATCGAGATGTTTGGTAAAGACTATAAGAGTTGAACCACATATGAGAAAATTGGGTTTCCTGAACGACTTTCAAGAAAGTAAATTAGTGAGTTAGAGCCAACAATTTGTGAAGAACGGATGGAGGAACTGAGGTTTATATTGAACCAAAACCAAGAAAAACACGAAAATAAAAAACAAGATGCAAAGGAAGAATCCGAAGAAAAAAAAGAAAAGTGAAGAGAAATACTTTTGGCTCTACAAAGCCTTATAGCGATCTAGATAAAATGACCAGTATTTTTGGCTCTACAAAGCCTTATAGTGATCTAGAGGCAAATTTGGTCATTGAGGATCATTATGGTATCAAGAACAACGAGGGGCTTATTACATTTGAATAGAAAAATCCAGGAAGGATGTTTGATGGTGCCAAATGGAAAAGGACAGATGTACAGTTCGAAACTGGTGGTATCTCACATCCATTGAAAGCCAAGGAACCCGAAAAAATTATGAAAAGAACCATATCAATGAAAATCACCATCAGGGAAGTGTATCAAATCCTTGTATTAGAGGAGAGAAGCTAATTATAAGCCGTCCCTCAAAAGAAAAATATGGTTATCTTCCACAATTTCTGGAGGGATTTGAGAGTTGTATGAATGATGGTTTTGGGAACAGTGAGAAGATCGAATATTTTTTACTTGGTGGAATGGAGAAGCTAAAAGAGATCCGTCGAGAATTGGATTCTCATTCCTGTTTCCACCTTTGACACACTTGGGTCACATGGAAAAAATCTTCAGGCCACTCAGTGTGTCCTTGGGGGCAAGTCTCGAGTCAAGGTTGTCACCTTGTTCTTGACTCCTCCATTTAGGCTCAACTCCTAACGAAGCTAAGGGGGGTAAACCCTATTAAGTTACTAAGGATAATTATTTAGAGTTGTGATGTTAAATTGAATGATTTGCTTAGGAGTTTGCAAATTAACTATAAACAATCAAAGATGGCAAGATATGAAAATAAACACACGAAAGCACAATGCTGAGACACAATATATATATATATAAAGAAAAAAAGACCAGTGCCTTAGAATGGAGTCAAAAATAGAATCAATATGCTTGCATGTGCTTGGAGTGAATGTTTTACGATTGCCTCTTGGTACATTTTAAGTTAAATTTGAAGTGTGAGTTGATTAAAATTAGGCTAAGGGGGGGACTCCAGATATACTCGAGAGTACTTGGAGTATGTCCAAAACTAAACCTTCAGGGATACCCGCAAGGAATATGTGGGATGAAATGGAGTCTCTCGGGCTATTGTTCATAACGCACCCATTAGGGTGTGACAGAGATCGGCACCCCGAGGTCACTTTTCAGAAGTTCCCACTTCCTTTGGGTATTTTGCCACCGTGATGGTTTGATCTAGGTGTTGTATTTTCACCTGTTGGTTTGTTAATTTGGGAGAGTGATTCCTAATTATACTAGTCACTCAAGTTATTTTGATACATCTTGATTGATCGGATGAACCGCAGCCAAGTGCAAAGCATACACAGTAGAGTCTTGTCAATTTTAGTAAGTTTTAAACTGGGTGTTCTTGTTTAAAAGAAAACCCTCCAGGAACCTCTTTCGATCCAACTGGATATCAATCAGGGAATTGAGGAGCGGTTAATTTTATAATTGCTGATAAATAAATGATGAAAAATAAAACAGATCCACAATTCTAGTTTTCTAATTAGTCCTACCACGAATCTCTTTCCCCTTTGGGGTCAATCGGGAAATCGTGGGGTAAGTATTATGATTACTTTGAAAAAACAAAAAGTGGAATATGAAATTAATAATAAAATCAAGTATACTACCCTACAAATTATATCAATGCTATTTTAAAAAAGAAATAAGCAGAAAGCGACGAAAATGACACCGACGCAAATCCCCCCAGGGGGGAAGGGGAATGGGCTCGAAAGAGCCTATTGCAAAAATAATTTTATTTAATATTGGTTACAATATTAGTGAACTGAAATATCAGAAAATTCTTGGTCCTTATACAGGCTGAAACCAAGATTTTACAACTTCAGGAAAATTTTGAGTTTTTAGTGGAAAGGGAGACCCCTGGGGGGATTTGAATGCTCCTGAAGCCACTTCCGGACAGCAGATTCCTTTCTTTTCTGTCAGACCTGATAAAATACAGCGAGCATGTTAGAATAAAATATGCCCAAAATCACTTTAAGAGTACCTTTGGATCAGCCTACCTTATCTAAAAAAAAATGAAGTTAAACTAGCTAAACAGGCGAAAAGGGAACCAAGGAAAGCAAGATTTCCTTGGGATATTGGCTTGATGTTTGTGCAGCCAATTAAATATGCATTGATATTGTAGAATATTAGATTTTATAACAGTGAAAGGAAATCTAATGCATGCGATCTACAAGTTTTCTTTAAATTTTCATGCAAAAAGACGATTTCCCTAAAGCTAGATCTAGAATGCTTATGAAACTTTTTTGAGCGCAAGATCTAGACTGTGAGCTATGAAATATCAGATCTATGTATATTTTACTTTGATGAAATATATCCAAATGAAATCAAAGCTATGAACTGAAAAAAGTAACCGGGTAAAGTGTTGATTTTTTATAGAAATGAGAAGAAGAGGAGAGAAGGTCGGATCATTGCTTGAATGGAGCAAGCTGAAAGGAGGCCCCTTTGTGGAGTGCTGAGGGACAGAGTATTGAGCTTATTGGATAGGAATGGAGTCAATCTATATCCACACCTTCATCCAATCAGGAACCTGCAACTAAATAACACAAGCATGCACACACCTTGTGAGATGTGGATATAGATGCATAAAACAACAAAAATGAAGATTATGTAGAAATAACCTTATTTAAGCATATAACTGAGATTTTTGAGCATACATCATATGGATAAACAAGATCAAGCAATCTAGCTTTCCTAGTTTAAACCCTTACTTGATTCAACCGAATCCTTGAAGCCAGAACACAAAAGCAGCACAGAATTTGGCAAGAAATTGCAGCTACCACATCAGCAGCATAACACTGAGAATCCACACAATCAAATGCACTACACAGTATAGCCTCCAAAGCTTCTTTATTCACAAATGATGATCAAATATAGAGTTACAATGGCAATCCCTTCAGTCTAGCTCTAACTAGCTTGGAAGAGGGAGCCTCAAGCATGATATATACAATTTACAGGCCATCCAGCCTAGGGGGGGCTCAATTCCTCATGGAATCAAGTGAAATCAACTGAGGGAGATTGCATCAATGCATAACTGAAGTTGTACTGAGCCTACTTGTCAACTAGGGGCTTGATTGAGCTGACACATCAACCCATACACCGACACATCGGCCCACAGAGTATCCAGGAGAGTCCACACGTGTGGAGGAGAGAGAGAGGGTGCAATTCCCTATGAAGACAGATGTAGATTAAGTATGGATCTGATTTGATCCCCTCATTCAGTCAAGGATTTGTTAGATCCAGTCAATCTGCTCCAGATCTGATTGATTTCAATCAAATCGGTTGAGAATCCATTGATTTATTGATTTTGGATTTGCTCCATTATTCATCAATTTATCAATTAAAATAATCAATAATTGATTTTTGGGGCTTTCTGACCTGAGTGATGGAAGATCACTCAAAAATTAGGAAATAGTGGGTCCATGGGTTTACATGGTGCTTTTAGCTTGAAAATGAGCACCTACATGATTGAAACCGATTATTTGGCCCACTTTTATTACAAAATCAATTTTTCCAATTAAACTATTAAAAAATAGCCTAAGTTTTGGAAAAATTAAAATTTAATAAAAAAAACTGAAAAAACTAAAAAATTGAAAAATTGAAAAACACCTAGGGGGACTTAGACATGTTCATATGACTCAAAAATGACGTCTAGCATGCTTATACATTGACACATAGACTCTAATAACCTCAATAGGCCTAAATGCGAAGCCGGCCACCCCAACTTTGGAGGTATGGAGTGAAAAACTCAGAAATTATGAGTCGTTTATTCAACAACCAATAATAACCTAGGGAGAAAACACCTTGGGCTGATCGGATTGACAAATGAAGTCTAAGAGACCGAGTCTTTTACAGACACTATCATGCTAGAACATTTATTACAATTCCCCCATGGGGTATGAACATGTGATATGATACAACAAGCACTTCCCAGAAGTACTTCCAAAGGTCTTTTTGAAGTCTGAACAAGTTAACCCTGTCCGATTCACCAGGATCGCTTGATAAAAAACCACTAAGTACAACTTAGGTTGTAACATTCTGGCTCCATCTGGGACACATTCTGTGACTGATCTTCTGTTCAAAGGAGAGGATGTGAGAACTCTGGAATCTCTAGGTCCTGCAAGGCAATTAGAGTTTGTCAGTAACATGTATATATAAGAAAAAATTAGCTATAAAAACAAACTAATGGTCATAATTAATCTATAATGTGCAAAAAGGAATATTTTACAAAAACTAATATACAAAGGAACATTTTCAACATGGTACAAAATAACTATAATACAACAATATCTATGATACAACAATACGATATATACAATTTAGAAATACATGCAGGGCAAGGTTTAGAAATTGGCCCTGAAACCACCGATGCCACTAAAGGCATCAAACTGTCTCGACGAAAAAGAACTTGAGGAGGAAACCATTCACTGGTAAGCTCAATATTTCTCCTTCCAAGTCATTTAGATAGAAGGAGTTCGTTCTTGCTATTTCATCGATGATGTATGGTCCCAACCACAGGCTGTTGAGCTTTCCATGTTTCTCAGGTTTTTCCCATCGTTTGTCCCAACGTACAACCATGTCACCTACTTGGAAGGAACCTGGCTGGGTAGACTTATGAAAGGCTCTCTTGACCTTGTCTGAATTTTTGATACTATGGTCAAGAGAGTCTCTTCTACTCTCATCTAGCTTGATCAACTGGTTTATTCTATTCTGGATGGCCTCTTGATCTGAGCTGAATGTCTGGAGGAGCTGATAAACTGGAAGCTTTAGATGGACTGGTAAGGTGACATCAAGGCCATAGACTAGTTCGAAAGGGCTCCTCCCGGTTGAAATTTTCTTAGTGATCCTGTCGGCCCATAATGATAATTTGATTTTGCTATCCCAAGCCTTCTTACACTACTAGATTTTGATCCAAAATCCGACGGTTTTTTCCGACGGCGCGTGGATTTTTTATTTTAACCGTGCCAAAAATCAGAAAGATTATTTTTTTTTTTTAAATAATGGGCATAAGCGTTGCTTAAGCGACAGCGCTAAAATTGCTATCCTCCTGAGTGTCTCTTAAGCGACGGTTTTCCCCCTAAGTGTCGCTTAAGCGACGGTTTTCCTCCTAAGTGTCGC
>LPNX010324054.1:2659-42491 GCA_001517045.1 Pseudotsuga menziesii | reverse complement strand
CTTCTTATGAAATTGATTTGACCATTAAAGGACTGGAGAGCTTTTAGATTGTGAGGCAAGGGGAATTTCTTAATAGCTTCAACTCTCTTAGGATCAACCTTAACACCATCTTTAGAAATGATGTGCCCCAACAATTTTCCTTCATCAACTCCAGATATTGACTTGGAGGGATTCAAGGAAATACCATATTTCTGACATCTTATAAAAACCTGCCTAAGATGAATTATGTGGTCAGATCTTTCTCTTGAAAAAACAGTTAAGTCATCCTGATATATTTCAATTATTTTGCCTATAAGTTCTTTGAAGGCAAAATCCATGGCTCTTTGCAAGGTGGCACCGGCATTCAATAAGCCAAAAGGTATTCTTAGAAATTTATAGGTACCCCAAGGTGTGGTGAATGTAGTCTTATGTTGATCTTCTTTATTTACCAACACCTGGTTATAACCAAAAAAGCCATCCAACATGGACATCATTCCTGATCCTGTTACTCTTTGAAGCAAAGTTTCCATGTCGGGTAATGGTTAATTATCTTTGACGCATGATGTATTCAGATTTCTAAAATCTATACATATTCTAATTGACCCATTCTTCTTTCTAACAACAACTAAGTTGGAGCACCAAGATGAATGCCTTGTAGGTGCTATGATCCCTACTGCTAGCATCTTCGGAAGTTCCTTCTACACAATGGGGGCCAACTTAGGATTTATTCACCTATTTTTTTGTCGGAAAGGTTTGACCTCCTTAGCCTCTTCTGTGAGGGGAATAGTGTGTTGAAACACATCCTTCTTATAGGCTTTAAGCTCATCATAACTAAAGGCCAACACATCTCTATAATCTTTGATTAGGTTGATCAAGTTGTTCCTTTCCTTTTCCAAAGTACCTTTTCCAATTTTTATTAACTTGGGATCCTTGTTAGTTCCTATGTTTATTTCCATATAATTCCCAGTTTTTATTTCTTCTTTTTGTTTTTTATGATGATCCTGATGATCGAAAAGATTCTCGAAAGCTATAAGGTTACTCGGGATGTGATTCCTTTCATTATCCTCGCACTCCTGATACTCTTTACCTTCCTGTTGATAACTGATTTTGCAACCCTCAAACTCTTGTAGATTGTGGATGAATCTCAAGAGTTGTTCATCATGTTTGAACACTTGCCAGTGGTCTATATTATCTGGAATTGAAGGTCTGAAATTTATTTCCATCTTTCCATTCCCATTAATCATTTCATTTGATGGATGGAGGGTGGATGCTGTTACTGCTAATTTATCTACTAACCCATTCATTTCCCTATGTACCTTTTGAATGTTAAGTGCATCAAACTATTCCATAGTGTCCCATGCGGCATTCCTATACTTTCTTAGTTTGTCATTTTTTCATTGATACTGATTCTTAATCTGGAGGACAACTAAATCTGAATCTCCTTTTATGTTCAACATATTTATCCCCATATCTTTAGTAGTTTCTAACCCTAGGAGCAATGCCTCATACTTGGCTACATTGTTTGATGCTTCAAACTCTAACCTGAATGCAAAATTGTAGACTTTATTTGAAGGAGAGATGATCACAATGCCCGCACCCTTTCCGGTTTTGGAATAAGCCCCGTCAAAGTACATTTGCCAAACTTCATCGATCTTTTCATTTTTAATGTTTTCCTTAATGGGGGCCACGAAATTTGACAAAATAGCATAGTTTCCAAAA
This sequence comes from Pseudotsuga menziesii, assembly GCA_001517045.1. Taxonomy (NCBI): domain Eukaryota; kingdom Viridiplantae; phylum Streptophyta; class Pinopsida; order Pinales; family Pinaceae; genus Pseudotsuga; species Pseudotsuga menziesii. The sequence continues at coordinate 40,793 of LPNX010324054.1, read as the reverse complement.
TTATCAGTGAAATGAACAAATTCATTTTCGGGCTTCTTAGGGTTTTCTACATGTCGTTTCCTCAGCTTTTCTCTGTGGAGAATCACCCTAGTGTTCTCTGATGCAGGTATAGTAGCATATGTCCAATCCATTTTAATGTGCCCACCAAGAGTTGTGGCCCATTTTGTGGATAACAACATACCCCAATTATCTGGAACATCTATCACCACCACATCCATCGACATGTTGATATCAGGATACTTAGCCAACTTAACTTGTAAATTTAAGATTATCCCTACCACTTCAACTTCTCTTGCATCCATGGCACAAAAATTGTGTTAGGGTTGGGTGATCCTTAGATTTAATTGCTCCATTACTTTTCTTGTCATGACATTTGATTAAGCACCTGAATCTAACATACAGTTATGAAGGAGAAGTTTATCAACTAAGAGGGAGACATAAAAAGGTGGGTGGTATTCTCTTCTTGAATCAACACTGTTGAGGACTATGGGCATATCTATAGGTTCAATATGTTCAGCTTCAAATATAGCATTATTATTAGGAAGAGGATCCTCTTCAATAATATTATGAGCTTTACTTTGACTATCCTCTAAGGATTTCAACAAATTTTATTTTTGACAAGGAATTTTAAGGACATTAGTTGCATAAACATGAATCTTAGCACTACTTATCCATTCTCCCATATCAATATTTGACTCAGGGACAATAGGAGGATCTAGGAGGGGAGGAGTGGTTACCTTTGGCTTATACTGTTTAGACGGTGATTAATTTTCTCTTCTTTGATACACAGCTCCCTTGAACCCGGCCTCCTTCATTTCCTTAATTGCTTATGGAGGAGGCATTACACCATAAAAGTTAGACAGGAGATCCTTCTTGAAACCGCAATCCGTGGCCTGTTGCCAATGCTGGTTTGATAGAGGATAGGTTCGTCCTACCATGTACACATGATCAGACTCGCTTGATGTTGTTTCCTGATTACTGACCTCCGCCATCCCATGTTCTATAACCTGGTTAGCTATGTAGCAAGTACTTTCTGGGTGGAATTGCTCACAAGGTCTACACCATGGAATTACTTCATCTACCAGGTTAGTTGAGTCTAACTGGTTTGGAATCCTAGGCTCTTGCTGAGGAAACTTCTTTTGATACACTTGATTCTGTTTTGGCTGAAAATTCCTAGGTCCATTATTTCTCTCTAGTGTGACTATTCTATTCTGGATATTATTCAATTGCAAAGATTGGTTTGTCATGAATTGGTTTTGAGTAGTCATCACTTTTTCAAACATGCTAGACACCTTTTCCATGGGGTCTTTAGAGGTTGCCTTTTCCTCTAATTCAATGGCCTTTCCCTTCTCTTTGTTGTACGAAGTGTTTCCCCTAGTGTAACTTGGAATATTGGATTTGCCCAAAGATTGCATATTCCTTTCTATTTTCTCGGCCAGATCCTGAGCTGTTTTTAGATCGGTCAGATCTTTGTCCCTTAACTGGTACCTCAAATCCCCAGTGAAAGATTCGATGTAAGATACGAGGATGGAGGCATCCCTCGGCTTGATTTCTCTAGGGAGGTCCGCCACCACACGTCTAAACTTAGTATTAAATTCATCAATGGTTTCATTTTCCATCTTGTTTATATTATGAAGGGCAGGAAGCAAATGTCTTGGTTCTTTCTTTTCCCCCCATTTCTTCTTAAAACCTTCTAGGAATTCATTAAGGGTTTTATATGAATCATCACCAAGGTCGGCATACCACTCCGCAGCATCATCCTCTAAGGATCAAGCAAAGAGCTTCATTTTGACATCTTCATGGTCAGCGACAACACTATTGCAATAACTGAGTAGGTGCCTCTCAAAATTTTGGAGATGAGTCTTGGCAGTGGTAGCATTATTTCCCTTGAACATGGGGAGCTTCTTGATAGCATCATTCGGAATGTCATGAGGAGCACCTGCTATCTGAGAAAAGTCAAGGGGTTTGTAAAATTCCATCATTTATTGAGATTGGAAGGTATGACTCTCTACAAATATGTGATGGATATCTGAGAGGGATTGGTATCCTAAATATTCAAGGTTTCTATGAGAAGTCTTCCTATTCAATATTTCCCTAATAAACCTTTTGGGATCGGGGAGAGGATTGAATAATTGTCGGCAGTTTCTTCAGGTAGAAATTCTTGAAGGGATGTTAGACAGTGGAGTCGCCAGATGGATCGAGTTTTAATTTTTATGTTTTTTAAAGACTAGATCAATCAAATTTTTTTATCTTTTTAGTTGTTTAGAAAAAAGTTAAGCTAAGTCGTACTCGGGAATAAAAATATTTATCCCCGGCAATGGCACCAAAAAGTGTTGCCGCCTTTCACACACTTGGGTCACGTGGTAGAAATCTTCAAGCCACTCAGTGTGTCCTTGGGGGCAAGTCTCGAGTCAAGGCTGTCACCTTGTTCTTGACTCCTCCGTTTAGGCTCAACTCCTAACGAAGCCAAGGGGGATAGACCCTATTAAGTTACTAAGGATAATTATTTAGAGTTGTGATGTTAAATTGAATAATTTTCTTAGGAGTTTGCAAATTAACTATAAACAATCAAAGATGACAAGATATGAAAATAAACACACGAAAGCACAATGCTGAGACACAATATATATATATATATATATATATATATATGAAGCAAAAAATACCAGTGCCTTAGAATGGAGTCAAAAATAGAATCAATATGCTTGCATGTGCTTGGAGTGAATATTTTTCGATTGCCTCTTGGTACGTTTTAAGTTAAATTTGAAGTGTGAGTTGATTAAAATTAGGCTGAGGGGGGGACTCCAGATATACTCGAGAGTACTTGGAGTATGTCCAAAACTAAACCTTCACGGCTACCCGCAAGGAATATGTGGGATGAAATGGAGTCTCTCGGGCTATTTTTCATAACGCACCCATTAGGGTGTGATAGAGATCGACGCCTCGAGGTCACTTTTCAGAAGTTCCGGCTTCCTTTGGGTATTTTTCCACCATGATGGTTTGATCTAGGTGTTGGATTTTCACCTGTTGGTTTGTTAATTTGGGAGAGTGAGTCCTAATTATACTAGTCACTCAAGTTCTTTTGATACATCTTGATTGATCGGATGAACCATAGCCAAGTGCAGATCATACACACTGGAGTCTTGTCAATTTTAGTAAGTTTTAAACTGGGTGTTCTTGTTTAAAAGAAAACCCTCCAGGAACCTCTTTCGATCCAAGTGGATCTGAATAGGGGAATTGAGGAGGGGTTAATTTTATAATTGTTGATAAATAAATGATGAAAAATAAAACAGATCCACAATTCTAGTTTTCTAATTAGTCCTACCACGAATCTCTTTCCCCTTTCGGGTCAATCGAGAAATCGCGGGGTAAGTATTATGATTACTTTGAAAAAACAAAAAGTGGAATATGAAATTAATAATAAAATCAATTATACTACCATGCAAATTAGATCAATGCTATTTTAAAAAAGAAATAAGTAGAAAATGATGAAAAGGACACCGACGCAAATCCCCCCAGGGGGGATGGGGAATGGGATCGAAAGAGCCTATTGCAAAAATAATTTTATTTATTATTGGTTACAATATCAGAAAACTGAAATATTAGAAACTTCTTGGTCCTTATACAGGCTAAAACCAAGATTTTACAACTTTGGGAAAATTTTGAGTTTTTAGTGGAAAGGGAGACCCCTGGGGGGATTTTAACACTCTTGAGGCCACTTCCAGACAGCAGCTTCCTTTGTTTTCTGTCAGACCTGCTAAAAGACAGTGAGCATGTTAGAATAACATATGCCCAAAATATCTTTAAGAGTACCTTTGGATCAGCCTACCTTATCTGAAAAAAATGAAGTTAAACTAGCTAAACAGGCGAAAAGGGAACCAAGGAAAGGAAGCTTTCCTTGGGATATTGGATTGCTATTTGTGCATCCAATTAAATAAGCACTGATATTGTATAATATTATATTTTATAACAGCGAAAGGAAATCTAATGCATGCGATCTACAAGTTTTCTTTAAATTTTCATGCAAAAAGACGATTTCCCTAAAGCTAGATCTAGAATGCTTATGAAACTTTTTTGAGTGCAAGATCTAGATTGTGAGCTATGAAATATCAGATCTATGTATATTTTACTTTGATGAAATAGATTCAAATGAAATCAAAGCTATGAACTGAACAAAGTAACTGGGTAAAGTGTTGATTTTTTATAGAAATGAGAAGAAGACAAGAGAAGGTCAGATCATTGCTTGAATGGAGAAAGCTGAAAGGAGGCCCCTTTGTGGAGTGCTGAGGGACAGAGTCTTGATATTATTGGATAGGAATGGAGTCAATCGAGATCCACAGCTTCATCCAATCAGGAACCTGCAACTAAATAACACAATCCTGCACACACCTCGTGAGATGTGGATATAGATGCATAAAACAACAAAAATGAAAGATTATGCAGAAATAACCTTATTTAAGCATATACTTGATATTTTTGAGCATACATCATATGGGTAAACAAGATCAAGCAATCTAGCTTTCCTAGTTTAAACCCTTACTTGATTCAACCGAATCCTTGAAGCCAGAACACAAAAGCAGCACAGAATTTGGCAAGAAATTGCAGCTACCACATCAGCAGCATAACACTGAGAATCCACACAATCAAATGCACTACACAGTATAGCCTCCAAAGCTTCTTTATTCACAAATGATGATCAAATACAAAGTTACAATGGCAATCCCTTCAGTCCAGCTCTAACTAGCTTGGAAGAGGGAGCCTCAAGCAGGATATATACAATTTATAGGCCATCCAGCCCAGGGGTGCCGCAATTCCTCATGGAATCAAGTGAAATCAACTGAGGGAGAGTCCATCAATGCATAACTGAAGCTGTACTGAGCCTAGTTGTCAACCAGGGGCTTGATTGAGCTAACACATCAAACCATACACCGACACATCAGCCCACAGAGCATCCAGGAGAGTCCACACGTGTGGAGGAAAGAGAGAGGGCACAATTCCCCATGAAGACAGTTGTAGATCAAGTCTAGATCTGATTTGATCCCCTCATTTAGTCAAGGATTTGTCAGATCCAGTCAATCTGCTCCAGATCTGATTGATTTCAATCAAATCGGTTGAGAATCCATTGATTTATTGATTTTGGATTTGCTCCATTATTCATCAATTTATCAATTAAAATAATCAATAATTGATTTTTGGGGCTTTCTGACCTGAGTGATGGAAGATCACTCAAAACTTAGGAAATAGTGGGTCCATGGGTTTACATGGTGCTCTTAGCTTGAAAATGAGCACCTACATGACTGAAACCGATTATTTGGCCCACTTTTATTACAACATCAATTTTTCCAATTAAACTATTAAAAAATAGCCTAAGTTTTGGAAAAATTAAAATTTAATAAAAAACACTGAAAAAACTAAAAAATTGAAAAATTGAAAAACACCTAGGGGGACTTAGACATGTTCATATGACTCAATAATGATGTCTAGCATGCTTATACATTGACACATAGACTGTAATAACCTCAATAGGCCTAAATGCCAAGCTGACCACCCCAACTTTGGAGGTATGGAGTGAAAAACTCAGAAATTATCAGTCGTTTATTCAACAACCAATAATAACCAAGGGAAAAAACACCCTAGGCTGATCGGATTGACAAATGAATTCTAAAAGACCGAGTCTTTTACAGACACTATCATGCTAGAACATTTATTACAATTCCCCCATGGGGTATGAACATGTGATATGATACAACAAGCACTTCCCATAAGTACTTCCAAAGGTATTTTTGAAGTCCGAACAAGTTAACCCTGTCCAGTTCACCAGACTCGCTTGATAAAAAACCACTAAGTACAACTTAGGTGGTAACAATTCCCATGCTCATAGTCCAAACGAAATCCATGAGAAAGAATTTGTTGATGACTCCGTTTCATCTTGTGGTTGTAAATGTTTAATATCAAGAAGTTATAGTCCAGGCAAAATCGTTGAAAAATATTTTATTGATGATTCGATTTTATGGAGGAGCCAAGGCTATTCTGCTGAGGAAAAAAAGCTATTCACATTATGGGGTGTTGATAATTATGAAGAATGTTAATAAAATGGAGAAAGGAAAAACAAATGACTAGCATCCAAGAATGGTTGAACCGATTATCTATTACTATATATATATATATATATATGTATGTATGTATGTATGTATGTATGTATGTATGTATGTATGTATGTTACATAATTGACTATTTAATCCAATACCAACTAATCAATTATGGAACTAACTAACTGAATAGACTAACTAACGAGCTTATGATATTACTATTCTTAACACTCCCTCTTAATCTCGAGAGTTTCTTACTTGTGTATGATACTTAAATAGAAAAAATTTGAAATGCAAAATGCCTGTCTCAACAAGGCTTACAAACACTTTTAACAAAATTTAATTTTTTTTTGGTTTTGAACTCTAATTCAAAAAAAATTGGTTTTCAATTCATAATGTTGCTGCAAAAATCTATTATTTTTCACAATTTTGTTTTGCAAAACTTTATTTTGATATTTTTGTTCTTCTTCATTGTTTCATCAAATTATTTGTGCTTGCTTATGCTTAGTGCTAATGCTCATTCTTCATCTTTGGGCTTTCAACATAGTAAGTGTCGGAAATATATGTGGTGCATCAATTAATCCCCATGTATCAAATATGTTTTTTCTTATCTTCGACCTTGATCAAGTTTATGTGACGGGTACAATTGTCACCCCTGTTAACTCTAGTGATGGTCTATTCCACAACTTGACAAAGAAAACCTCTCTGAGAGAGTATCAAATCATGTGATATCAGGTGCCTTAGCACTACAAATATGGTTACTGAGCAAGCATACAACAAAAAAAATTACAACAAAATGGGGACAAAAACATGCTTATGACAAGGCATTACCACATGAACCAAAAAACTCGAAAACTTGGAGGTGTCGAGTACAACTGATTATGCACCTCAATACAACATATCCTCAATTACATTGTGACCATTACATTATTCATGCATCATTTATGCTGCAAAAATAAAAAAACTATCATATAAGTACCAAATCGGAACCAACCCAACCATACCTTTGTGCCAAACATTGGTACATAGATTAAATTTATGGCAACCCTATGGACATAGGTCCATCTACAAAAACATCTAGGTACCATCCACGATGCTTTCCAGTTTGCTAGGAAAGTACTCTAGCTACACTTTACAACATACATTAATTTACTTTTTCCGCATGGATCAATCTTGATGCATTCGCAAGCAACAACCTTATATGGGGATCATGTACAAAATGGTCATGGGGCCTTCAGTTAGTGAACCTCTCACATAGCACGTGCGATCGTGGGATATTAAAGAATGCCCTTAATTTCGAGAGTTATTGACCCAAACTCTTTTTGTTGAAACCCCCTCCCAATACTTAAAACCTCCTCCCCACCCCTTTTTATACCTCAATCCTTATAAACCACCCTGCCCACCTCCACCTTAAACCCCTCATCCCCCCAATACCTGCAATATAACGGTTCGATTTTTGATAATTTTAAAACCCACAATATGAACTAACATGATAGGATATTGGCCAACAAGTGAAGCCCCCATGAAAATGGTCTTTATGTCTTTCATATTTATCACTTCTACTTTGGTGTTCATGTTATTTTCATCTTTATCACTTCTACTTGGATGTTTATGGTCATTCTTCTATTTTCATTCAATGTTTCTTGCTAGAGTTGTAAATTCCAACAATGAAACTATATTGAGTTCGCAAAGCTCAAATTTTCCATCTTTAATCTTGACCATACTTATTTCAATTAAAATTCAATACATTAAATGAAACCTTTTTATAGACTTGACACATTTTCTTTTAAAATGACTCCTCATGCCAAAATTTAAAAATTTCAAACCTGAAGCATTCTTTCTTCACATGATTTCTAACATGGCTTCCTGAACCATTCTTAACGTGGCTTCCTGAAACATTCTTTCTTCACTGGATTTCATAACATGGCTTATGTTTGCATCTTGCAATGGATTTGCAACGTTCCACATTCAAATGTTAATTCATATTGATTACACAATTTATATAGTAGTGATTGCAACAATATCTCCTTTCACGGTTAAGCTGGGACGTATCTATATTTGACTGAGTTCTGACGGAGTTTTCCATTTTCTTCAACAACAAGCTCACGTTTTCGGGCAGATTTTTAATTCTGAATAGTCTGAAGATGTGCTTGACGAATTCTCAAGGAATTTCTATCTCGAGCTTTATTTCTTCTGTATTCAATATCTCTGCAATGGATTGGATTTTATTCACCGGTAGCTTAAATGCGTCTTCTTCTCACATGGATGGTCCATCTTCAAACTTCTAAAAACCTTTCCCACAATCATATGCGATTAAGTTTTTATGCATCAATTTATTCAGCGATTGTTACATAATATTTTTTTATGCAAGTGACTGTTTCGTCCAATCAACGACATTTTTCTTCTTAAATTTAAAAATATATTTCTTATGAAATAGGGCATTTGTCTACAAAACTCTACTACGACTTCTCTAACCTAGAAGGGATGGCCATTTCGTCTCCTCCTTTAGAATCAGCAAATTCAACCCACTTAGATAAATCAAAATACCTTTTAAATGTGCCAGACAAGGAGTATAAAAAAAAAACTTCCCTGATCATTTTGAAACAATGCAAACTACCCTTTGATCATTTTCAAACAATGCTCTCTCAAATCCTATGTCAACATCCTTTTTTTTTGGGGGGGTAATATCAAACTTTTTTTCTTTTTTTTTCTGTAAATATGCTCAACCAAATCGATAGCTACCTTTCAAATAAATTGATATACCGCTTGAAAATTCCCTTTAATAGCTAAAAAAACTTACGACAGATTTTATCATTGCGAAATGCGTTCTTTCTCTACGACAGGTGTTTAGACGAACATCGATCTTTCTTCAACAGATTGACAACTTTTATTTTTAAGAAAATGGTAGCTCTCATCGCCATTTAGATTTCTTCTCAGATGCACGCTGGTTTTTCCATACGTATTTCACTTTACAAATTATTCTCTTCAACAGTGAATCCTGCTCACTGCTCATAGCTGACAGAAAGCTTCATTTCCATATTTATTTGATCACTGCGACATTCTTTACACGGAATGTCTGACAGTTTATTTTCATGCCAGGGAACTTATTTCAACAAGTTACTCTGCAGCTTCATGTACGTGAAACTATCTCTTGGCCTCACCGTTCTTGATGATCTCTGAATGTTTGATCTTCTAGTGTCTTAACAATTGCTTAAATCTTCGCTCAGGTTTCTTTTCTCTCACATAATTTTGGGAGGATCTTTATGATCAACAAGTGGGTGCATATAGCAACAAAATCTTCTTGCAACCTAAGGTTTCGATACCATGTTAATAAAATGGAGAGAGGAGAAACACACGAGTAACAACCAAGAATGGTTGAACTAATTATCTATTATTATACAATAATATATATGTTACATAATTGACAGTTTTAGCCATACTGACTAGCTAGCCAATACTGACTAACTGATTATATAACTGATTAACTAACAAGATTATGAGATTACTATTCTTAACAAAGAAGACATTGGGAATAGTGCAAAGAATTCTTAGTCATCCAAGTCGAAGATTTCTTCAACTGATAAGCAGGATGTATAAACAGGCCGAATTAAATTTTTAAAAATAGTTTCTTTATTTCTTGAAATCAAACGAGAGTTTTTTTTTTCAGTTGAAGCTATTTTCGGTTTTTGTGAAACTATTGTATTTGTAAAATTGCTTGAAGAGAACCATAGTCATATGCATCGAATTTTTCGCTGCAGAAAATAACGTTGTTTCATTTCAACATTATTTGCATGGAAGTTGCAGAAAAGAACATTGTTTCATTTCAAACATTATTTGTTGGAGACTATTGGGTTTCCTACCTTGGAACATTTCAGAATAAAAAAAGAGTTTAAGACCTGTTAACTTTACGACAAATCCATATCCACATATAAATTTTCCTTCTCCATTGTCTTTTGCACAGAAATTTGAAGAATTTTTTAAAATAGGCCATTGTTTAGGCTCTCTTCTAGTAGCGAGAAAGTCAATAAAAAAATGAACTAACAACAACCATTTTAGTTTTGGATGATAAGGCCGGAAGCCTTCAAATTCTTATTTTTTCGGTGACCTTTTCCTTTATTTATTTATTATTCTCTTTGTTTTCAATGTCTTTTTAGGGTCTTTTTTTTTCTCTTTTCTTAATTTTAATTATAAGATGATAATAAATTAATTTTAAATTTAGATGGATTAAATATTGATAAAGATATAATGTAATTATTTTATTTTATATTATTTTTATTTTTATATTTATTACATTTTCGATAAAAATATCACACTTAAGAAATTTGATCTTCTAAATATTATAATAAATATTTAATTAGTTTGATAGAAGTTTAGCCACCACCAGGTAAGAAAAGGCTTGCAATTCCTTTCAATTTACCACTTCCTTTAATGAACACCACTGGTGATCATTGATACATAAGGTAGGGCAAGTATTGCTTTTTTAAGGATCACTTTCCTTCTTGATTTCATTTATACTTTTTTTTTTTGTAATTTGTGAAGCTATTCCTTGGTCCCCTCTTTTAGTCTCAATTGTTCAATAGTCATATGTTAGTTCTTTAAGTCCTTGTTTCCTTAAGAGTTCTATCAACCTTTATACAAATTGTTTTTTGACATAGTAACTCCAAAAATATTTCGACAACATGAGATTTCTATGGAAATAGTTATATTTACTTAAAATAAAATTGGTAGATTGGAGGGATTTGGTTTCAAGCATATGCAATTTATTTTTTCTAAGCATTTCACTCATTATTGGACTGTCATTATTTTACATTCTTTGTTACATTAATCTTAGTTTTTCTATATAACCATCTAAATAATGATGCAATCCCTTGGAAAAAATAGTCAAGTTATGTGAAATTCACAAAGCTAAGGCCATTATTTTATTACATTATGAATTTTAGCTATGAATCATTGTTAGATAAAACCCTAACACAATGAAGTTTTTACATCTCATCCTTTGGCATGACATGGCATGTCAAGTCTAGCACCATAGGAGTGATTAGAAAAAAATACATATGTATATGCATGTTTTATAACAAGTATGAATTATATATAAATATAGTTCCCGTAATAAATATTGATCTAAAATCCTTCTTTGTCCCAGAATACCTCTCTTTCATTATTATTCCCTACAAGCAAGCAATTATGTAATCTGCACGGTTTAGTAAACTATGGAATTTTCAAATTTTTATGCTATAGTTTTTCCAATTTTACATAAGGTTTTTACACCACAACCTCTTATTGACCGAAAAAGAAATTATTTGCTTCAACTGACATCCCCTAACACACTCTGACACATCCTCGACTGTGCAGTCATCCTAGGTTGTGACTCTACAGACAATGTTAAGGTGGCGATAAGGTGAGGGTTCTACATGCCCTACATTCCCTTCTTGTTTCCATGATCACGCCATGGCTCCATTGTCCTTGCAAATGACATGCTCTAACATCCTGCCACTGACATCCTACGGTAATTCCATTGACATGCTCTGTTTTCATCCTCTTGGCTCAATATATTAAATGTTAATCTTGGTGGTTCATGCCATCAACAAGGTAGTCTGCAATCCCCTCCCCACCATTATAAGACCCCTCTTCCTTTCTTGTCTTCAAACTCGCCCTTCGCTCTTACTCTTTGTTTCCAACATTTCTAGCATTTGCTTGATTCCTTTTGACTTATCATAGATTTACAACATCTAAAATGGGGGAAGCAACAACAAACATATTTCCATCAATGGAAATAGACATTCATAGGGTGATACATATGTTAAAAGGAACTAAACTGCTAACGGGCATCTAGTTCATCATGTTAATGGGAATGACAATGAGATTACCACAACGGATGTTTCCAATGGAGTGTCAAGGATTTTAAAAAACACTTTCAGAGACAGAAGACATCACTAGTTTTGCTATGAAGAAGAAATTGAAGATAATCTTTTCTGGTGTTTCGCGCTAATTTGGTAAATTTTGTAAACATGCTGAATTGAATTGTAATAACTTACCGTTGATTTTTGTACCGTAGATATTTCCAAGCTTGAATGTGTATATATATAGTAATAAGTGTTTTTTTCACTAAATAATGAATATTACTGTCTTCGTAGCATTCTTCATACCAAAGTGAGAAATTACTAGGATATAATGTTGTTCGATATAGAATCATTCAACAAGGTAAATATATGTAGTCCAGTATCTAGAAATATATAAAATAAATATTGTGAATTACTTTTTCTTTGAATGTCAGTAAGGATTGCTTGCTCTTGCATACAGGCATTTGTTATAGATGAAAATTTGTAAAGCGTAGAAGTGGATAAGTTTATCTCTCACAAATTACTAGTGCATCTAGTGCTCGTCTGGCTCCCAAAGTAAGTAATTAAGTAATTTTCATTCAGTAATATCCCTCAGTTGTATCCCTTTAAATGTTGGCAAATACTTGGTTCTCATTATTGTAATTTGTAGTTATGATGTGTTCCTGTATCTCAATTGATACCACCCGTCTTTCTCAATTGATACCTAACGATGATAAAATTTACGAGGATTGCATGTGTTTACACTACTACACCATGTGGCTAGAACTTACAACCCAAATCTAGACCAAGAAACAATGATTCAACATGCTTATGTCCTTTCTTCCTGCCTTCTTAGATGTTTATGTGTGAATGGGGGAGGTGGGACAACAAAAATAAGGAGATGGGGTACTGAACCGAAAGAACCACAACAAAGAACCTCAAGGCCACAATGAATTCCGGTTCAAGTTATTATCTACTACAATTTTTAGGTTTTTATTTAGGTTTTCATGTTTCAGAACAAGGCTTTCCAGTGTTCTCATTCGCCTGTCAATCTTTCAAGTTCAACTTAAAGCTTTTCAATTTCCTTGTTCACATGTCAATCATTCCCTTTCAAGTTATTATCCACTACCATTTTTAGGTTTTCATGTTTCATAACAAGGCTTTCGAGTGTTCTCATTGGCATGAGGGTCAACTTATGAGCTGTTACCTTTTTTGGGTTTTTATAAAGATTTTAGTGTTTTTAAAGAGTTAATGTCTTTTAGCTTTTGGTTTTGAAATGCAACTTTAAAAAATGAAACTATTTTTTCATCTTCTACAAATAAGGATGTTTGAATCTATATATAAAGGTGTTTCATATTGTATAGGTGGAAACATTTACAAATAACAAAATATAACAATAATTTATGATTAAAATAATCACATCAAACAAAAGTTTATAAATAAAAATCTACATTAAAAATCACCATATGAAAGAAGAGATTTATTAATCAATAAAAGAAAAAATGTATACATCTTTAAAGATTCTCAATAAAGAATTAATGTGTGGATTTATATTAAAAAGAATATTGTGAGTATATTAATCCAAAATATATATTTATATAATAAATAGTCCCTTAAATTTATGAACTAATTATGAGTACTATGCCTAATAAAAACCTAGCGTCAAGTTAATTGTTTAGCTTGTATCTCTATTCAGACAATCTATGTGTTTATGACTTAATTGGAAAATAAATTTTTGTTAAGTACTTTCTGCCAAAATAACCTCGTTAAAATCAGGTTGGAGGTTTAAGAAATGGCCAACAAAAAATGAAATGGCTCATCTTTATCATATTAAATGTGGCCTTATCATCCATCATGTAATTGTAAACCATTAAACCATTAAATGTGGCTTATGTAACACAAAAATAAGGTAAAAGCGCAACATAATATAATAATAAAACAATAATGTAAAAATGTAGTCCACAAATAAATAAATGTATATATCTATAAAACAAAAACTAATGTACAAATAATAAATCAATAATATAAAACATCGGAGCAATAATATAAAACATATTATTTAAATCGATTATCAAAATTTCCTTTCTTGGAAATCTATAATTTAATCACAGTTGAACAATTAATCATCAACGGTTTTAGCATTTAAGGTGGCAGCTGAGTTGTTGGGCAAATCGATACCCACTAGTTCTTATCTAACTTTGTGGCCCATTAACTTGGCATTTGGAAAGGGGTGTAAGTTTACACTTGGCAGGAATGTGGACAATAAATTTACAATGCCTGGGCATAAAAAAAAGAGAGGGATGGAAGACCGATACCATCAAAATAGAAAATGGTGATGATGACCGCACCTATATTGGTATCAATGAATTGGAAACAGGCTATGTTTGCAGAAAGTTAAATATTCGTCTGGTTAAGCGAGCAGTGCCAAGAAGGGTTCCATTTCTATTGTTTATTTTTTATTTAGTAGAGGAGCGCTTGGTTTATTTATTTCTTTAATTTAATTTAAGTAGAAGAGACTAAAGCTAATAAAAGGAGGGTTTCTTTTAGAAATTCATGAGATTAATTTAAGTAATAATATTTTTTCCAGAATATTATAGATTAAATCATGAAGAGTTTTTAATATCAATAATAAAGTCTCATTTAATTTAAAATTTTCAAATTCTTAATGTCTTACATGAGAATAGCAGTCAAATACAGATCACAAGCTCGTTTTCATTGCAAATAAGGTTGCTTGTTAAGAACACTCTTAATATACCTTGGAATATGCTTGAAGGTTTTGAAGGTTCTTCATGAAACTTAGGTTTGATTAATTCTAATGGATTTATCCATGATTGAATGTTTAATCATAGTTATTTTACAAACTTATTTATTTAAACACAACTACTAGATTTCTAACATCTCTATTAGACTATGATGAGATCCACGTATGGAAGTTGAGTCAACGGTCCTACAAACATCGTAAGAAGAAAGGTGCAAATCCTCGAAATAATAAATTACATAAAAAAGGTGGATGAGAAGGAAGGCTAGGAATTCATATCCTAAATTCGCAAAATATAAACATGGAAGAGAGCCTTGTAGAAACCAAAAGTACTCAAAATAATCTCTCACACACCCATATATATAAACTAGCATACACTCAAAATGAGAGAAATGAAACTTCGAGAATATTTTCTATATGTTGTAAAATGAGAGAAGGTGAAGAAAACGACAGTTCAAAGAGGTTAATAAGTCAATCAAGAGTCCATAATACCTTCTAATTCTCAGTTTCTGACTCCTCCTTACCTCTCCCACTAAAGGTTGCAAATCAGCATCATTAAGTTTAAGTATAGTACATTTCCCTACTCTATTGGGCTTGATAATTACAATGCATGTTCCTATGTCAATACCCACATCAACATTACTAAGTTGGAAAACCTCTCTCCCGCAATAACTAAACGTAACTTCAATAATCTAAAGAAGAGGTGGTGTGAATTTAGTAGGTTCTGGGAAGTGAAACTTCACACTATAATCTATCGAATTTTTTATGCTTCTACAGGCTCTTCATCATTATATATTGTTTTCCCCTTCACCTTACTCCTTGTTGTCTCTTTGTTTGCAGCAAAATTTGCTCGGTCCTTGACTTTTTTCTGTGGAACCCTACTTCAAGTACACTTAGCATCTTTTAGTTGTTTCTCATATACCCAAAACTTCTTATTGGTCTCATTTTGTTTTTTCTCATATATGCTCGAAAAAGCATCAAAATTACCTCCATAGAAATGAAGTTTCTCATCGTGGAAATGAATGGTATATGTTGAAACAAAGTTCAAGATGTCACGATCATGTGAC
Source organism: Pseudotsuga menziesii (assembly GCA_001517045.1). Lineage (NCBI taxonomy): Eukaryota > Viridiplantae > Streptophyta > Pinopsida > Pinales > Pinaceae > Pseudotsuga > Pseudotsuga menziesii. The sequence continues at coordinate 25,060 of LPNX010324054.1, read as the reverse complement.
ATGAAAACAAGTGTTTTCTTCCACCTACCAAAATATTATTCTATCCATAAAACGACTATAATATCTAGATGGTTAGTGGACTCATCCAATAATAAAAGGATCGACTGAAAAAACAAAGCTCTTGCCATGGAGATTCTTATACGAAAACCTCCATTGAAACATTTTGTGGAGAGTCCCTGCATAGATTTCATGAACCCCAAACCAGCCAATACCTTCTAAGCTTGTTCCCCTACCGCATCAGATCCAATATCTTACAGTTTCTCATAAAAATTAGCAATCTTTTCACCGTTGTCCATCTCATCATCCATGCCATCTTCCAGAAACAAATCTTGCAACCGCTGAGCATCTTTCCATAGTTTCACCAACTCCCCAAACTGACATCGATGCTAAACGTATAGCTAGACCCACACTATTTGCAAGCTGGGATGAAATACGTAAGAGTTCAGGGAGGATAGATAGGCGGGGCAGAAGAGCATGATACATGTTAGGAGTGTGAAGTGTAAAAGGAGCATGAGATGGAGAAGGATATGCAAGGGGAATTTAGGAGTGACATGGGTATTGATAAGCCGATTTAGCGCTTCCATGATCTCCCATCAAATCCATGAACAACCATAGATGAATCTATTCATTCACATAAACATGGCGCATCGAGTGGTGGTAGGGGAGAGATCCTCGGTGATGAAGAAGTTGGGCCAGTGAATACTCCAGTTAGGAGGAATCAAATTAAATCCTCTTACAACACACTCAGTTGGTTAGTTCTCTTTTTTAAACAAGCATTGAATCTAGTGGTGACGCCATAGATATCTGTGCTTTCTTTGGCTTTCTCATGCACCCACAATGAACATCTCTCAACACGATCTCTACAATGCCCGCGATGATCATCTAGAGCCACTTTCACTTGGGGTCTCTGCGTTATGGCCTTATCGTTCCAAATGGTAAGGGGAAGTCTACTTTGTTGAAACTTTCAAAGAGGCGTTCTTCAGAACGTCCTTACCTCAAAATGAAAAGGAAAAGGAGAAAATTTTAATGTCTTTAACATTGGCATCGGCCATATCATCTCCATCAAGAACCGTGCTCATTTTACTTATAACAAGAATGAATGCATCCAAAGTTGCAGAACAGATGCTTGTTGGGCATGCAAGCTCACCACAACATGAAACACCGATGAATAATAAGTGGGATTTGGAATGGAATGGAGACTTGGAAGTTAAGATCAGTAATAAGCTTCGACTGCAATATGAAAAAGATGAATTCATTTTTAAAATTTTATAACTGCATGGGGTGACTCCTCATTCTCCATCGACAGAGAACGAAAGATTGAGTAGAACTGCCCCATTAATAACACCATCGGTGTAATTAACTAATTTGATAATTTTATTTTTATTTTAAATAAACCTTTTATTTTTATTTTAAATAAACCTTGGCAATTGAAGGAAGTTTGACTTTCTGTCTGGGATTTATAGACACCTGCCGCACTTGATGGGAAATCGACAAATAAAGAATTCAAAAGAGATGGCAGTGAATACGCCTTTGTTCACAATTCCAGCTGTAGTTTCCGCCATTGGATATTTCTGTGGGTTCGAATCTCATCGCCATCCATCAACCAAAGGCATCCATCATGTAAGTATATAGAATACTCTCAATCATTTTGAGTTTTTTCGTGAAGATGGGAGGGTCGCTGTCAACATTCCTGGGCTACGTTTTTTAATCATTGTGATTATTTGTTTGGAAGAATGAAAGTGACAATCGGCAAAACGGAGAATTAAATGGAAAATCGAAGAAGGGGTCGCAACGTCGGCTCTCCAGTATGCTTTCTCTGAGGCGATAGGAGTTTTCTCATCAATTTTGTGTAGTGAGATCAATTCACGTAGGCTATTCCATCATTTTGCAGAGCTTAGCACACCATGAATACTTCTGTGAGGCGATTTTCAGTTTTCTTATCAAGTTTGTGTAGTTACATAAATTCACCTAGGATATTCCATCATTTTGCAGAGCTTAGCACACCATGAATACGCTTTCTATGTGGCAATTTGCAGTGTTCTCATCAATTTTTTCACTTTGACTTGCTAGAGATCATTACAATTTTTTCACTTTGACTTGTTAGAGATCATTATTACAATAGCAGCAGACGTTCTATGGGGGATTACAGGCACGCAGGTTTGAGGTTTAACAAGAGTAGGAAGGGGAGCCTGAGTCCTAGGAAGGGAACTTTGAGTCCTCCACTTATTAGAGATGGCTGGGTGAATAGGTTCCTCAACCATATTTCAATCCATGACAAGTTCGTTGTTACTGAAGAGTTCGTTGTTCGTGAAGAGATTGGTCTCTGTATTTACATCCAACAAACAACAAGTTTTGCACATTAATGTTTTTAGTTACACATGGCACATTTTCATTGGTTCTTGACAGACCCACAAAACTGTGAGACAACCAACCCCCTAAGAATGACTTCGGTGTGATAAAAGGAAAAGATTTGTCTCAAGGTCATTTCAAAAGATGTCATTTCATGTGAATTATAGATTTGTAAAAGGTGAAAAAAGTTTTTAGCGATAACCTTTTTAAGAAGGAATTGTTTTAAACATATTTTTGGAAAATTTTTAATATATTGTATATATTAAAAAGGTTAAAAGAGGACGAGTTTAGTTTTATCTAAGAATTTTTTTTATGTTGGAATATATCTAAATATATTTTTGGTTACAACTAAGAAAAAGATTGATCTTGTTAAGATTGAAGATTGAAGTTTTGTGGGGTTTTGAAAACTTTGCTTAAACATAGATGTCAGAGATATTTTTTTTAAGGGGGAAACAAGGAAGAAAGGATGACGAAAGAAGATAATGAATCAAATATCTGTAGCCAACTTTGATAGAATAATAATACAGAATGAATATGAATAATCATGGTTCAAAAGAAAAGACGAATCAAATACATTAAGAGAAAGATTAGAAGAGTAGAAGCATTATATCTTGGAGACATGCAAGTTGAATCTAAGACATTTGAACATTTCTTCAAAGCCGTGAAGTTCGTGAAAGGGGGTGAACATCTTGCGAAATATTGCCACATTGGTGCATGCATATGTAAGTGAAGCAAAGAAGGAACATATAGTTGTTGGTGAATCCAACAATGAATGAAAACAAGTGTATCGAAGTTATAATGGTGAAAATATCTCTTTATAATAAAGATAGAAGCATTTGAACCAAAGTGAAATATCCCTAAGATCCATAAATTAAGAAAAAGTCATAGGCTAATAAAAATGGCTAGATCTTAAGGACATCCTTCATTTTTGCTGCGGAATAAAAACTTTGCTCAGAGAACTAAACCTAAGTTATGTCTCATGTTTACCTTGTGTGTTTTTCCTATATGATGATGATGTCTACATACTACTACTCTGTACTTCGATGCGTTTGTAATTTAATTTTTTGATCCATCTTATTTATTGATATTACCGATAATTACTATTTTTTTGTCTTTCTTTTATTTTACATGTATTTAACTATTTATTTGTCATTATCAAGATGTTGACCTACCTCTGTATGCCAAGGGGTGGAGTGGCGGTGTTCTCTCTCTTAAAGGTCCACTCATAAAGACAAGGTTCCTATGCTACAGGGTTTACTCAGTTGATTTTGAACTAATGCATGTGTACCTTTTCTTCTGTAGGTGACTTTGCCTATGAACCTAGGCTCGCGAACATGACGGAATTGAGTCCTAACATCTACATCTATTGGAACCTAAACAATGCTATTCCTATGTTCAAAGCTAAAGGAGAAAAAAGGGGTTCGAATCATAACTCATACTTTGTAACTATGGTATAGGGGGTTATAACTTGGATAATACTATATACATGCATGTTTGTAAAAACTATGGTGATGAAGGTTTAAAACCTTGTTTGTAAATCTTTTATGTTTAAACTTTAATGTGGAGGGTTAGTATGCTATGGAATATTTTATGCCATCGAAAACTATGGCATATACCTATGCAAACAACAATATATGAGGGTTTAAGACTATGCAAAAGGGAAATAAAATGGTGGCAAAGAGTGTGGAGACAAACTTTAGGCATTTGGGTTTTGATCAGCATGAAGGTCGCAGCCAGGTTTGCGCATTGAATGCACCTTGGTTTGCGTGGGTTTTCTACCTTATTCATTTTTCTAGGGTTTGATTGGTCATTCCTTTGGTCTTCATTTGGTTTTGGAAGGAGTTCTCATGCTTCAGGTGGGAGCTGTGCATACCATGAAGAGAACCAGGTTTCCCTTGAGAATGTTCGCAGGTATGCCATTGTTCTGTGTGGTTGCACCTTTTACTTTGGTTTGGATTTTTAGTCAGTGCATACTTTTCAACCAAGCTTTGTTTTTGTTATTTCCAGGTGAAGATAACATGGGTATCTGCATTTACAAGGAAGGGATTTTGGTTTCCTGCACAACCATCATGCATAAGCGCCACGAAATAGAAAAGGGCCTTTTGTTGGTAGGGGTTTTGGGACAAGTCAATTACATGACACCATGAGTGGTGCATAAGCTCAGAAGACACTATGCAAGTGAAAGATGGTGCGCAAGACGGAAGATAGATTATTTTGAATATTTTTTGTCACTTTTGGTACTGTTGGACCATATTTTGTGGATATTGTTCATTAATCGGTAGAATTAGTTAGAAAATCGTCCAAATGGACCATGAATGTAAAGGAAGAATCTTATAAGTAGAAGATGAATTTTAAATGTGAAAATCATCATATCAAAGCATAGAATGAGAATTGAGATCTTGGAACTCAATTGAACTGTTGTCTATTTTGGATCTATGGTTGATTGCACATAAATAATATGAGAAGACCAAGGTTGATCTGAAATACTATTATGTTTATGTCTCTTTCTATCCTTTTGTTTCTATGAATCCAATGGTGAATGTGTGTGACATGAATCTATGATGCGATGTTTAATGCTTATGAATACTGTTTTATTTTTAGATCTGTTTGTGCAACAGTATGGTTATCTTTATTATGAATAAATGATGCAATGAATGTCCCTGTTGATGATGAGGTAACTAGTCAAATTTGGTAGATAAGTTGATGAATCGTCGATTCCATAGTCCTCTTCTATTCTGCAAAAACTTGGTTCCATCATCTCTCCCTCGACCATCTCGGGTGAGACTTCATCCGCTTCGTGGGTGTTGTCGGACGGGGTAAAACCTGTCTGGGTTGGTTCTCAGGGAGATCGTGGCAAGTTGAGTGTTGATAGAGTGGGAACCTCTGTTGACTTGGTTTTGTTGGTTGGGTTTGCGCAAACAAATGGTTCCATTGTCGGGACCTTGTTATGACTGAGAGGAGGATATGTGGCATCTGACGTGACCGAAAATTCAAGATTGGTTTGATCAGAAGCTACGAGAATTTGTTGAAGCAGAAAATCAGAATGCTGGACCGACGACAGACAAGTAGTGGGAGAAATACATACATGATGGTCTTCACGAATATTTTTTCTCTAAATGTCCCATCATATTGTACAAGTGGTTGGCATGGTTCACTTACAAGAAGACAAATTTCCAAGGAGGAGAGCCAACATCCTGGACCCCTGAATTGATCAAAGAGCTGTAGGAAACTGACAACAAAGTGTCGTGATTTGTTGAAGTCTAGATGGATAGTATCCTAGAAGGATGTATCACTAAATTCATAATCGACACTACCAAGTCCTACAGTGAAGCGAAAAGGGAATTTTTCAACGTACCCAGAGTTAGGTTCTTATTTTCTCTACAATTTTTTATTAAGATGCTAGCCTGTGAAAAGGGTATACTGAAGATGCACCTCGAGTAGTAGGATGACGGTGTGCGGAGGTGGTCAATACCGCAATGAAAGGGGGTAGATGAATGAGAAGATAAGGGGTAAATGGGTGTAAGTTTTGACGAGACTGTGAGGCAAGCCAAGAAAGAAAGTGGTCTTATGAGGGGAGGAGCAAGGTTTCGACAAGAGAAGAGGCAGAGGACAGGGGAAGGTCCTACTGCGATCGAAACACAATACCGCAAAGGAAGACCACATGGGATGAAGAGACCCTACATTGACGAAGAGGACAACCAGACCCAGAATACACCCAGAATAGCAATAAGATCAAACCCCAGCAGCAACATACCCATGCCTCCGTGCACTACTCCATATTCAGGAAGAAACACAAGTTCTAGGTTGACTTTCCCGAGATTCCAGCATCATTCTAGTAGTAGATCAACATCTATAGGAAGAAGGCCTAGGATGTCGAAGGACGATACAAATTTACCTTTGTTCCATGGAAACGAGACTGATGATCTTGAGCAGTATTGGTTTCCATGTGAGGCAGTGTGGACTGTCAGACATATCACAGATGACGATGGTAGGAAAGGAAAATTGGAGACTACTTTGCATGGTCGTGCACTGGATTGGTACATGAAATTTATACAAGTTCCTATGGTGACACTTGCAAAAACATTGGATGAAGTCAGAAGAGGACTGATTAAAGAATTTGGGAAACGAAAATCTGAAGCACAGTATATTGGTGAGTTAAAAGAGATTAAGCAATTTCCTAATGAGACCGTTTGGGACTTCGATCAAATATTTAAGACACTAATGGAGAGAGATAGTTTTGATATGAGCGATTATCAGTACAAAGAATGGTTTATCACAGCATTGGTATCTTATATCCGATAATCACTGATGTAGTTGAATATTATGACATAGAGAGAGGCTATGGATACTGTAATGAAGCTAGAGGCTTCTCCTATTGGGGAGAATATGGCTTGTATGAACCAAATTCAGGTGCAGCTGGCAAAATTGACACTTCAATTGCAAGACATTAAGAAAAGGAAAGAGAATCACAAAGATATTTGGTGCACTCATTGTCACCCATATGGAGACACTAAAGATAACTTCCCTAACTTCTGAAATTATCTGCTATCTAAGGTGCTAAACCCACTGAGTTGCGGCAGCATACCATGGTGCCGCATATGCCAAATTTATGGGCACCGAAATGAAGAATGTGGATACATGAAAAAGATGGTGATGAAGTTAGCAAACCTATATTTTTCATTTTCTCGATCTATGGGGCATGAAGATAAAGACTATCATGCATATGACGTGCTTCAGGAAAGGACATAAGACTCATACTTTGTGAAGGGTGAAGATCATCGCGCAGTATAGAAAGCACAGACACAACCTTAGGTGGTAAAATATTGACCTCAACCTCAATATACAACATTGTCGAAGATGCAATTTATACCATCACAGCCACAACAACAGTTTGTGCCACAGCCATAGTTCTCGTCGCAACTGTAGTATAATCATATGTTGTTGGCTCCACCATAGCCACAATATGTTCAGGAAGTGCACTATGTTCAGCAGCAGCATAATCCCCTACCACATCAATTGGCTCTGCCACAGTACCAGTAGCAAGGAGGATTCCATAGAGGAAGAGGAGGAAGAGGAGGAGGCTTTGGGAGAGGACGAGGACGAGGTCGCGGACCCGTCCAGTGTTACAATTGTGGGGTATTTGGACATTACCAGAGAGATTTCCCACAATTGCAGTGTTCATGTACATACTGCACTACAATTGATAATACTGTTGAGAAATTTCCATTGCTAATCGCAAGATGGCAGGCCAGGAATGTTCCTCAGCTAAAGAATTAGAATCAGTTGCAAACTCAAAATCAGCTACAAAACCATAATAAGTTACAAAAACAGGCTCAAAATCAAGTTCCATTTCATAATTATACTGTGAATCAACCCATGAACCCTTCGTAGAACCACAATCCATTGCTGAATCAGAATCCACCGATAAACCAGAATCAAGGGCCGATAGTTGCGACGATCTTCGTAGATCCCAGAACATAGGATGTTGATGTTTCCATCGTCACCTATGGAGGTGTGACGACATGAGAGAATAGGCCCCGCCCACAAGTTTGATTGGATGGGAAGAAGAAGGCATCATTTGATATCGTAACTAGAAAACAAACATTCATTGAATCTCAAGATGCGATTGGAAGAAATCTTGGTAAGTCATCTGTTTATGAAATTCTCTTTGCTTTTGATTCTTCATTGGAGGCAAGACCATCCCAACAGCATGGTACCTTGCAACACTTCTTTGAGAGTTTCTTGTCACTGACAAGAGATATTGATGCTCTGAATGAGATTGAAAAGTTGTTACACCACCTGGGTAAGGAGCAGAAGGACTCCTCGGTGAACTCTTTACATAAGAAAAATATGGGAAAAGATATGCGCATGAACATTCAAATTTGAGACAATGAAGTAGATTTAGTCATTCTGTATCTAGGATCAGATATAAATATCCTAATAAATTAGACATGGTAGAATATGGGGAGGCCGACATTGGGTTGGTCCCTTGTGCAGTTTCAGCTCGATAATAAGGATAAACTACAACGAATTGGACGTGTGTTGAACCTGGTGGTGGATGTTGAAGGTATGAAGTCCTATGTTGATTTCGATGTGATTGAAGTAGTTGATAATGGAGGTTCCTATCCCGTATTGCTGGGGATTGGATGGGCTGACAATAGTATGGCAGTGATTAACTTCAAGAAGTAAATAATGAGTTTTGAGAATTAAGACATCTAAGTCATCTCTCCCACGGATCCAATCGGAGGAAGAAGATATATTGAACCAATGAAAGATGAAGTCGTCAGGGGATGGGATCATGATTACAACATTTCCAAAGATTACATCCACCCAAATGCTAACAGAGAACTTGGTTGGTGCAGCGCTAGTTCTGCGTCTTCTGATTCCGATGATGCATTAGAGAACTGGAAAAATCGTATGCATGAGGTGTCATTCAGGAAGTAGGGTATGATCACGCAGTCGTTGTGCCATGTCATGACTAAGATTGACAAATTACCAATTTAGGAAGGGCTACCTAAGTTTTATGCATTCTTAATGGAGTTTGAAGAGAAGGTATCGGAACTGCAACGATTGTTCTTGTTGGAGGAAGTATTGAAAGCTACCCTAACACGCTAGTGGGTGACTCATAAAAAGACAATTACTAGATGGGTGTAGTGTCAATGGTTGATGACAGTGTGCTTAGATGATGCAAAAATATATCATACTGGGAGGTATGATGGGAAGAATGACCCTTGCAGCCATTTGATGGAATGCCAGACATTATGAGAATTGTGACCAAAGGATGAATGGGTCCATGCCTTTTCCCACACATTGGACGAAATTCCAAGATCGTGGTATGTATCGGCAAAGTTACGCAAAGAGATAACCACTTGGGAGGAGCTGACAGTTTGCTTTACTCATACCTTTAGTTTCTTGGGTGCCAATCCCAATGTCCACAATGGACTTTAGATCATTCAGGATGTGGTATTAAAGGTAGTACCAGTTGCATATCTAGTGGATCAACATGTGCATTTCCAAATACAATCGATGATGGAATGTTATAATGTGTTGGGTAGACTCGAGGATGACGATGAGCTATGAAATATCAATATTCTAGAAACAGAAGGGATTAGGGATGTCATAGCACTAGATATACCGACTGATCCCATGAAGGGAGTAGGGAGAATCCAAAATTTGCAAGTGCTGGGGACTACTGGGACAAAGAGACTGTTGAAAAGATCACGAATATGCTGCATGAATTCCAAGATCTGTTTCCAACCGAATTCTCTGAAATGAAAGCAATACTAGCTGATTTGGGAGAGATGAAGATTCCATTAAATCCTAATGCGAAATCTGTAAGACAAAGACTGTACCGCTTGAATACGCGATACGAGGAGAGGGTTAATCCCGAGCTAGATAGGATGTTGGATGCTGGAATAATTGAGCCAGTTGAAGAATCAGAATGGATCAGTCCTATGGTGGTCCAAGAAAAGAAAATGAGTGAAGTTCGGATCTGTGTCGACCTAAGAAAATTGAATGATTCAAATATTTCATTCAAAATTTCCTACAAGTTTATATGAATGATTGGAAAATGTATGGTATAATTAAGGATCATCTAGAAAACATGCGAATAATGCTAGAAAGATGTCGACAAAATCAAATCCCGGTGAACTCCAAGAAGTGCATTTTCTATGCACCTTTTTAAATGTTGCTGGGTCAGATTGTTTGCAAGCAAGGATTTTTTCCTGACCCTGTGAAGATAGCGCTCATTTTGAGCTTTCCACTGACAAAAAATGTGAACATGCTTCGGGAGACACTGGAGAACACTAGGTATTATTGCAAATTCATCAGAGAAAGAGGCTGGAGAAACTATTGAAGAAACTATGTAAGAAAGAGGTTGCATTCTTGTGGAGTCCAGAATGTCAAGGAAGCTTAGACACACTTAAGGCCAAGATGGCTTTGGCACCAATACTTATAATCGCAGACTGGAACAATGAGTTCCATGTCCACATCTATGCATATTCTGTCGCACTAAGTGTGGTTCTCGCGCATCCAGGAGAAGGAGATCTCAATCACCCGATTGCCTTCACTAGTCGAAAATTGTCATTTACTGAGAAAATCTATACAACCACAGAGAGAGAGAAGGTCTAGAGATGGTATATGCGCTGCATAAATTCAGGAATTACCTCTTAGGTGGTCATTTTAATATGTTTACTAACCATTCTTCTTTGAAGTACCTAGTCAATAAGCCTATGTTGGGGGGGAAGATATGTTGTTGGCTACCTCTCTTTCAAGAGTTTGATTTTGAGATAATTATGAAGTCGGGTCACTTGAATGTTGGCCTCGATCATCTATCTCGGATTGAGACTGGAGAAGAACCAACAAACATTGACGAGGGATTGTCAGATGCGCAACTGTTCATATTCGACATAGAAGATGATTATTATGACCAAATAATCCAGTTCTTGGCGACATGAATCATGCCAAAATATTTCTCAACAAGCCAAAAGAAGCAATTGGTAACTAAGGCCTCGGATTTCTAATTGATTGCTGGACAATTATACAAACTTTGCTCAGATGATATTTTGAGGCGATTTTTCCTACCCCATGAACAAGGAGAGATTTTAGAAGAATCCCATGTAGGATTTGTTGGTGGACCCTATAGAGGATGAGCTACTATGAGAAAGGTGCTTTGCACAGGGCTATGGTGGCCCACCTTACATAATGATGTGACAGATTATGTATGGAGTTGTGATGCATGTCAATGCACTGGAAAACCATCGTGGTGGGATGAGATGTCACTAGTACCATAGGTAACCTTCCATCCTTTTGATAAATGGGCTATGGATACTTGACGAGGTGGCCGAAGGACACACCCATTGTGGATTACACTGTTGTGACAACAACAATATTTCTATTTGACAACATTGTGACGCAGTTTGGATTTCTAAGGATATTGATGAGTGACCAGGGCAGTCTCTTCATCAACCGTACAATGAGCGCGCTGACAGAAGAATTACAAATCCAACATAAGAAAAGTACACCATATCATCCACTGGAAAATGGAAATGTAGAATCTTTCAACAATATATTAGAGCATGCACTTACAAAGGTATGTAATGCTAACTATGATGACTAGGACTTGAAGATTCCCATAGTACTGTGGGCATATCGCACCACTTGCAAGAGATGGACAGTGCAAACACCACTCAAATTGGAATATGGGAAAGAGGCAATGATGCCTATGGGGTACATTGTTCCCAGTCTGTGCATTGCAGCAGTGACGAGCATGGATGAGGGAGCAGTGCTAGAGGAATTTGCATCCCAGTTGCTATAGATTCAAGAGGACCGCTTTATCACAGGTTCCATTAGCATGTTGAGAAGGATCGACAGAAATATTGCCATGATCGCTACATAAAGAACAAACAATTTCAGGAAGGATATTTGGTGTTGTTGTACGACAGTAAGTTCATGAAGCATCCAGATAAGTTACATATGAATTCGTTAGGTCCATATCTTGTCATTTCTATTACTTGTGGAGGCGTAGTTCAACTATAGCAATTAGATGGAGCAATGCTACCAAATCTTGTGAATGGTAGCCAACTGAATCCCTATAGGAAATTTCCGGAACCACGCAGTGCTTAAGGCATTGTGAAACAAAAAAATAAAAATAATAATAGATGGTATCATGGGAGAATGGAAGGCGCACCAAGAGGACGTGGCTGCGTAGGAATAGGAGCTAGTAGTGCAAGTAGAAGGTCATGCTGTGACAGTCGCAGGGCTATGAGAGGACATCACATCAATAATCAATAATGACAGTTAACGTAGTTAAACGATGTCACTTTTAGAAGTGACGTGTAATGATAGCAAATCCAACCAGTGCGTTGGCAGAATCGATAACAAATTCAGGTAGTTAATGAATGATTTAGCATCATGTTTGAATCGATGTCATAATGATGATGTATGAGTTGAGTTTGCACTATAAGAGGAATCTTGTTATGGTAAGAAGACACCATTATGCAGAAGTGAATTACGTTGACTTGCAGAAGTTGCTAAGTTGTCAAGAGGACTGTTGCGAAAATCGAAGCAGAGTAAGGAAGTTGCTAAGACTGGAAAGGGTGTGGGATTAGTAAGTCGAGAGGATAATTGGTATGGTATGCAGAGAAACACATACACTATTGATATTTTGAGTGAGTGAGATTCATCGCTTAGACCAATTATTATCAAATAAGAATTTAGAACTATGCGGGCTAGCTCGTCAACAAAGAGGAAGGCGCAGAAGCCCATCTCCCCAGTATCACAGAAGCGACAGACCAACATGACCACAAGGTCACACAGAGAGGTTATACCATAGATGGATCCATCGATCCCCCACATTATTGATTCTGTTGCTATATCAAGGGTGTTTATCAAGGACACTCTTAGCTACATCCCTCCTAGTCAGCCTGGGGAGCAGACAAGGAAACCCACGAAGAACCAGAGATACTAGATCATGATTCCCATGATACCACAAGGGATGGTATGCACTTCTGATATTGTTCTTGAACTGATGCAGCTAAGATACGAATTCCATGACCTAATTTCTTTATACGATGTCGCGAAGGAGTCATACCTGCCAATGGTACTAGTAGAAGGTGCCTCGATCGATCCTATTCCACAAGATTGGGAAAGAGGATTGGACAAAGATAGAATACTTGGAATGATAAATATGCCACACTTTGGACGACAAATCGAGGCGAATGCATGCATGAAACAATTGTTGGCATGTTTTCATGGTGGGTATTTATGGCTAGATGAGCCGGTACAAGTCACGGTGGAATTGATTTCAGCAATAACGAGGCTACCCAAAGATGGGCCAGACCCATCGCATTATATCCGAGGAAAATATAATGACAGAAAGTTGGCAATGACTCTAAAGAAGTGATATTCTATTTATCATGATGGGAGAGATTACCATATTGATAGTACAAATGATTGCGCAGTCCGTATTGATGCCATGATTATGGCTAGTAAAATTGTAAGGAAGAACCACCCAATTCAGTGTAATTTTGGAGTAGTCGCATAGGCTCAGTTATGTGCACAAGGCACACACATGAATTGGTCCCTTTTTCTACTGAACTAGCTAGTGGAGGATGAGAGGCCACATAGGTAGGTGCAAGATCATTTATGTACAGTTGGATCCTCGTCTTGATTGCACTAGTCGCTTGGATGGAACCAAAGGATTACCAAGGGATGGATGTCAAAGTGGTAGAAATGTGTAAAGGTGTCAGATATTAGAACTTTTGGTGGGTTAAGGATGCAGAGAGAGCAGCAGATTGCTCAATCCAATTCTAGATCTACTGGGAGGCACTGTAAGTGGCATTGATAAAATTTCGTTGACTAATAGAAGAATTCATAGAAAAGTATTGAAGAGCTGCGCATTTTTCAACTGGACTCAACACTGTTTATGTTCATGCGTGGTAAGACCCCGCCAAGAAATGGGCACTAATGATGTACAAAGTGTCTGACATAGAGTTGGAGGCCGATATTAATGGTTGGCCTGCAGACTGGCGAGAACCAATTAGTATAGCAGGAGATTCAACAGAAAAACCAGGGGATGCACCTGAGGATCATGTATGCAAAGATGACCACTAATCAAATGATGAATCATCAACAAAGACACCTATTGACCCTAAAATGCAGTGCATACTCAAAGAAATCAGATCCAAGAAGTGCATGGATCAGGCCATTAACAACAACACTGTATCAACAATGGAAGCGAAACTACACAAACTTGTTAAGGATCTCAATGATGTGACTGATGTCGTTGTAAAAGAAATGAAGAAATCAGCCCAGGAAGGATTCAACAAGGTAAGAACAAATTTGGATTCTGTTTATAAATTTGTTTTGCAAAGAGTACCAGAGTGCGCAACTGTGCAATAGTATGTGTCAATCAGCACCGAGCCATGGGCTAGGAGTGCTCAAATTCCCATGACTACGATTGACACTGGACAGGAGGAATTGAATACCTCCCTGCAGTAGTTACAGACCATTTTCTTCTACATCAATAGGATGTCCACCAGATGTTGGTACCCATGCAGCACATGACCAACTAGGAATTGACTAATCCATAGAATAATATTAACGACTAGTACTTTCGACAGCAGGAGAAACCAGACGCTGTGGAAAAAGAGGTTGAAGAATTGCACCGAGCCAAGGATAATTTGAACAATGATAACATCTAGGAGACAATGGTCTTGAATAAATCACACAAGGAGTTGGAAGTGCCAGTCGCAAATGCTTGTCGTCATGTCCTGGAGAGCACCACTGAGCTGGATATAGTAGCCTAAGAAAATAAAATGGGAGTTGTTATTGAGCAGCTAAAGAGTGAAACCAATATTTCAAATTCTTTGATACACCCCTCATCTTGATTGCGCTAGTCACTTCGATGGAACCAGAGGATTACCAAGGGATGGATGTCAAAGTTGTAGAGATGTGTAAAGGTGTTAGATATCAAAACTTATGGTGGGTTAAGGATGTAGAGAGAGTAGTAGATTGCTTGATCCAATTCTAGATCTACTGGGAGGCACTGTAAGTGGCAGCGAAAAAAGTTCCTTGACGGATAGAGGAAGTCATAGAAAAGTATCGTAGAGCTATACATTTTTCAATTGGACCCAACACTGTTTATGTTCATGCGTGGTGAAACCCCACCAAGAAATGGGTACCAATGATGAACAAATTGTCTGACACAGAGTTGGAGGCCGATATTAATGGTTGGCCTATAGACTGGTGAGACCTGATTAGTATAGTAGAAGCTTCAACAGAAAAACCAGCGGATGCACCTGAGGATCCTGTATGCAAAGATGACCACCAATCAAATCATGACTCATCAAAAAAGACACCTACTGAACTCGAAATGCAATGCATACTCCAAGAAATTGGAGCCAAGAAGTGCATGGATCAAGCCGCAAATAGCAACACTGTATTAACAATGGAAGAAAAAATACACAAACTTGTTAAGGCTCTTAATGATGTGACTGATGCCATTGCAAAAGAAATAAAGAAATCAGCCTAGGAAGGATTTGCTGAGGTAAGAACAAATTTGGATTCTGTTTATAATTTTGTTTTGCAAAGATTACTAGAGCTCACAACTATTCAGTAGTATGTGTCAATCATCACCGAGCCACGAGCCAAGAATGTTCAAATTCCCATCACTACGATTGACATTGGACGGGAGGACTTGAATACCTCCCTGCAATAGTTCGAGACCATTTTCTTGGACATCAATAAGATGTCCACCTAGTTGCTTGTATCCATGTAGCACATGGCCAACTAGGAATTGGCTAATCGACAGAATAATATCAGCGACCAGTACTTTCGGTCGCAGGAGAAAGCAGACGCCGTGGAAAAATAGGTTGAAGAATTGCATCGAGCCAAGGATAATTTGAACAAGGGTAACATCCAGGAGACAATGGTCTTGAATAAATCACACGAGGAGTTAGAAGCGCCAGTCACAGATGCTTGCCATCATGTCACCGGAGAGCACCACTGAGCTGGATATAGTAGCCTAAGAAAATAAAATGGTAGTTGTTATTGAGCATCTATAGAGTGAATCCAATATTTTGGATGCTTTGATACACCCATCTACACCACCAAAATAAATAGCCACAAGGAAGGATGAGATAGAAGAGATGGCCACACAACTCGATGAGTTAGATCGGGACGCCAAGAAAATCACAGATGCCTCTATGTAAGTTTGGTGTAGCATTGTACAGGATGAATAGCTCGAGCAACTGACTGTACAGTTGCAAGAAACAGATGAGAAATTGGAGACCCGGAAGATGTCTCTGAAAGAAAATCCCTTTATGATGCATATCACCAAGGAATTGGAGCTAAAGGAGCTATAACAGAGAGTTTCCAACACAAGGGAAAAGGGAGGAGTAGCACAATGCATAGTTAGATGAGTTTCAAGAGATTGGAGCACAACTATACGTGAGAGTAGTTTCTACACTCCAAGCTGCACAAGATGGTAAGACAAGCATTACTATGAAGATGGTTGAGCACTCTGTCAATCATGATCTAATGGCGAGGCAAGAGATTAAGGAACGATTCTAGGAGTAGGTTATAGCGATCACTCAGCAGTTTTCATATTTCAAAGCCAAGATCGTTGAGTTTACCAGGTCTAGATAAGCATGGCTCAAGGGCGAGCCAAAAGATTGAGTTGGGGGCCTATTGGTAGTGATTTTGGGACAAGTCAGTTGCATGGAACCGTGATTGTTGCACAAGCTCAGAATACACCGCGCAAGTGAAAGATGTTGCACAAGGAGGAAGATAAATTATTTTGAATATTCTGTGTCAAAAGATGTTGCACAAGGAGGAAGATAGATTATTTTGAATATTCTGTGTCAAAAGATGTTGCACAAGTAGGAAGATAGATTATTTTGAATATTCTGTGTCACTTTTTGTAGGTTTGGACCATATTTTGCAGATATTGGTCATTAGTGATTAGAATTAGTTAGAAAATTGTCCAAGTGGACCATGAATGTAAAGGCACAAGGCTATAAGTAGAAGAATAATTGTAAATGTGAAAATCATCATATTAGAGAATAGAATGAGAATTGAGAGCTTGGAACTCAATTGAATTGTTGTTTGTTTTGGATCTGTGATTGATTGCACAGAAATAATATGAGAAGAAAGAGGTTGATCTAAACTACTATTATCTTTTTGTCTCTTTCTATCTTTATGTTTCTGTGAATCCAATGGTGAATTTGTGTGACATGAATATATGATGTGATGTTTATTGCTTATGAATAATGTAATCTTTTTAGATATGTTTGCGCAACAATATGGTTATCTTTGTTATGAATAAATGATGCGATGAATGTCCCTGTTGATGATGAGGTAACTTGTTGGGTCTGGTCAATAAGTTGATGAATCGTCAATGCCACAGTCCTCTTCTATTATGCGGAAACTTGGTTCTGTCAGCCCTCCCTCAAACATCTCAAGTGAGACTTCATTTGCTTCACTGGTGTTGCTAGACGGGGTAAAACTTGTTTGGGCCGGTGCTCAGGGAGATCGCGGAGAGTTGAGTGTCGACAGAGTGGGAACCCCCATCGACTGGGTTTTGTTGCTTGGATTTGTGCCAACACCTATAACCAATGCTGAAATTATTGTGTTATCATACGGTTTCGATTCAGGGTCTAGGGGATGTATGGTTGTAATGTTTAAGCTATTTGCTCTTTGGTTGGGTTTTGGGGTTTATTCAAATTGTCTGGGCATTGTTTAAATTCGACTGCATAAATTCCTTTGCATGGATCTATAATGTAAATCTGTTGTTTCGACTGTTAATAGAGACTTGACTCTATGTGTTTCGTTTAGCATTGAACTATGAAATGGATTTTTAACTATGAAATGGATTTTGGTTTTAAATAAATCTTAATGGTTTTTTGTTGTGTTTTAAAATGACTATGTATAATTTGCATGCGTTTCAAAATACTAACAATGACATTGTTCTATAACGGAACTTACGATTCCATGGTTTCGTTTAATTGATACAATATCATGTAAATGTGGTTTTAGTCAATGTTTCAGTTGATAAGAATGTAGCTCTGTTAAATTAAAAAATTTGGTTTTGATTGTGAAAGAGCCTAGCTCTGTTTGTAACTATGTATGTGGTGAAATGATAAATTTATGGGCATCTGTAATAGCTAAACACTATGTGAATAACATAGTCTGTATAATGTGTTGAATATTTTAGTTTTACTTATAGGATTCCATCCTGAGTCTGAATGGTTTGGTTTAAAAGTTGCCAACTGAGTTCTTTAGCGATTCTAAAATGGGTCGAATGCTTGGCTGGGTTAATATTTTAATGTTTTGTAGTTTTATTGTTTCTAACACATCGTGATTATATAGTTGGGGTTTTAATGGATTCAACCTTGGGGCGCGTGGATACTTTGACTGTTTTAAAGGTTTTAATCCTTCGTTTTGTTAATGTGTGTTTATGTGGTGATTATTATGTTATTCCTTTAACTCCATCAACACCATGCATATGGGAATGGGGCTCTGTTTAGTTTTGGATTTTATTTAAGTAGCATAACTTGAAAACGTGGATAGGCTCTCGCCCTTCATGCATTATGGTAATTTAATAATTTTGGTAATTGTTTTGTAGATTTGTTTGGCGTAAATATAATGTTTTGTTTCTTTGATTTTAATAGTTTAAATGTTTGAACTATATAGATAGGATATTTGGAAAAGTAGGTCTATGTTTTCTCTTGCAAATGAAATGTGTCGACACTTCATTTAGTTTATTTTTGAGCTTGGAATATAAAGGATTTTGATCCCTAGACTAAATGTTTATAATTTATATATTTCACAATTATATTAACATTGGAACATAGTTTAAAAATGTGTTTTTTTTATCATAGGATTCAATTAGTTTTAATTTTGTTTCAGCTCGGTTTTAAATTATAATAAGTTCATATACCTGTGCATGTTCTTTATGAACATATACTTAGGGTTTTAGATTTAATAAAAAAATGTTGAGAGAGATATGATGACTAGTTTATCTAGAAACTAGGGTTTAAATTTAATTTAAACTAATGACATCAATATTTCTAAAAACAGTTTAAATATAATGCTAAGAGAAATTTCAACATTAAAATCTACCTAATAATTTAAAGGATGAATTTTAAGTTTAAACAAATGCGACAACCTGCAACATAAAAATTAATTACCCTAGAGATTATCTAAGACATTAGAGGATGAGTGTCATATTTAAACAAATGAAATCAATCTGAAGGATGCATTCAAATTGTAGGTCTTCAATCCATATTATAATAATTATAAGTAAGATCTATAAACATGATTTACAGAACTTGAGAAGGTAGAAACCTCATATCTGCAACTATTCAACTTGTTTAATGGCACAATCCTACACTTAAACACATAGAATTAATAAAAGCTAGTTATCTCTGACCTTAGATTTGTTAACCAGATAACTTGGGAACTGCCACGTTCCTCCCAACCATGACCCAGAACCATTCTTGATTCTAATCCAGATCCCCCAGAGCTGGCTCCAACATGCAAGCAGTCTAGAGATACTAAAGGTGAGGCATATCTTATTGGCAATATCACGTTATGTATGAGATTTCTTGGGGTTTGGAAAATTCTCTCCAAAATTACTTAGGAAAATAATATATATCTGGTCCCTAAGTCTTCCCTTGGCTTGGCTCTTTATAGACAATCTTTAGGAAAAATGGGAGTTGTTTTTAACACTTCCGTTAGATCAAGAATCCATTATTTTCTTGAAAATAATATTTAATTGATGTATGTGGATTTAATAATTATTTTTCTTAACTTAGGAACTGTTTTACTAGTCCTAATTTGATTCTTTAGGATTGAATATGTATTTAATCATTTTAGGAAATACTAAATACATAGACTCTTTATTCATTATTTATAGTTATCCTTAGTTATTTATATTTAATATATATACTTATTATTTTATTCATAATAGATATGAACTATATATATTATTGTAACATTTATTTATGCATCATGTAACATGATCTCATTTAATTGATGTTGTTATTAGCTTATACTATTTTTTTATCAAGGCCTTAGGTAGGGTTGGTCAACTATGTTAGGCAGCTCTAGATCCTGCTTGCATGTTGGATTAGCTCGTGTATCGTGGTAAGTATTCAATACCTGATGAGAAGAATATTTGACATTTCATTTAATCAACTTCAAAGTAAGTAAGATAAGGTCAATTATTTTCAGAGTCGTTCTCACTCAACACAATTAATTTCAGTAACTCCTAGCACTTTTTAGAGCCTAAGCTCAATGCTAAAAATTGGGAGTTACACTTACTGCAATTCCAGAGCCTATCACACAACAGTATAATAGGGTGTACTTGTATAATACACCTATGCATAAAATGGCCAAGGATCTAGTGCTCCGGAGCTTATGCTCAACATCAACTTGGAATGCTGCAGGGCTTATGCCCAACACTTCCAATTCTTATAATTCATGTGTTCTAGAGATTATGCTCAACACAAAATCTCATAACTCATGTGTTCCACATCTTGCACTCAACAGACTATCTAATCACTCATGTGCTTTAGAGCTTTCTCTCAACACAAAACCTCATCACTCATGTGCTTCAGGGTTTTGTCCCAACATATTATAGAACTCAATCATGCATTATGTCTTTTGCACATTTTATCACAATAATAATCTCAATAAATGCATTAAGGTAAATCACATAATACATCAATATATCGTACTATGACCATAATCTTTATCCATCTAGGTTTATTCCCAAGATATACAATCATATATATGATAATAAAACATATGCATCGTCTTACGCCCAATATATCTAACTAATCAACATAAATCATGTGCATTGGGGCCTTCACCCAATATACAAACATAAACATCAAAGTAACTCATTTGAAATGGGACTCATGCTCATCATAGATAAGGTTAAAATTTGGGATATTACATCCCTCCTTACTTAGAACAACACCATAGGTGTTCCAGGGACTAGAAATGAAGTCATGAAACAAGGAGGGGTAAGCCTTTTTCATGGTGGATTCATTCTCTCAAGTGGCATCATCGGCTTCAAAGTGCTTCCATTGCATTTTTCGCTGCAATATGGTGCACTTCCTGAGTTGTACTTCTCTTTTGTCTAGAATATGAAGGGATTTGGGTAAAACTTCCCCTTCAGGTTGCACCTGTAATAAGGACCAATCAATAACATGTTTAGTATTATATACATATCTCTTCAATGAAGACGTGTGGAAAATAGTATGAACCATTATATGAGCCGGTAGATCTAATTCATATGACACTGGTCCTTTCTTGGCCAATATCTCAAAGGGTCCACAAAACCTTGGTGCTAACTTTTCACATCTTCCCAAGATCAATGAGCTTATGTTCGCTTTTATTTTTAAGTAAAAATGTTCACCGATATGATAATATTTATCCTTTCTTTTGTTATACGCATAACTGTTCTTGTATTCGTGCAATTCTTTAAGGTTCTACTGTACCTTGGTGGCTAAATATTCTAGGTCCTTTAGTAAGTGTGGCCCTAACATGAGCCGTTCCACCAAGATATCCCAAGTAACCAATGTTCTACACTTCCGTCCATAGAGTACCTCGAAGGGACTCATCTTGTCGGAGGTCTGGTATCCAT
This sequence comes from Pseudotsuga menziesii, assembly GCA_001517045.1. Taxonomy (NCBI): domain Eukaryota; kingdom Viridiplantae; phylum Streptophyta; class Pinopsida; order Pinales; family Pinaceae; genus Pseudotsuga; species Pseudotsuga menziesii. The sequence continues at coordinate 3,555 of LPNX010324054.1, read as the reverse complement.
TGTTTTACGCAAATTCTGTGAGGTGTTGATAATCCTCCCACTTGGTGGTATTTTTCATAACATAGATTCTAAGCATGTCTTCCAAATTCTGGTTTACCTGTTCGGTATGCCCATCTATCTCCGAGTGGTAAGAAGTACTAAAATTTAACTACGTCCTAAATCGAAGAATAAAGATCTCTAAAAGTTAGCAATAAAATTCATGTCTCAATCTGAGATGATTTCCTTGGGTATCCCATGCAATATGAATATCTCCTTTAAGAATATGTGAGGAATGTAAACTTCCTTGTAGTTTGGCTTAACATGGATAAAGTGTGTCGCTTTAGATAAATTGTCAAACACTACAAATATGGAATCATTTTTTTTCTCTTTGGTTGCCCCATAACAAAGTCCATACTAATGACAACCCACTTCCATTCTGGAATGGGTAACGGTTGTAGCAATCTCGAAGGATGCCAGTGCTCACTAGTACATGTGATCAATTTTGCCACGTTAGTTTTCCACGTTAGTTTTACTTTCGTGGAAAAATCAAGGGTAAATTATGCATTTTTACAAATTTTTTTAAGAAGCCCCGACTTTCGTCGTTGTATCCACGCCAGACCGTCGCTATAGCGACGACACCGTCTTTTGTTGAATTATAAAATGGTCAAGGCGTCGATATAGCAACGTCCAGTTTAAACGTGCGGGTTATGTTTGATTTTTTGTCAGCGCGCGTGGTTAATTTTGTTCACAAGTTGCCCAGGACAAACCCTTTCCAAATAAAAGGCTATTTCAGAAGTGGAAAATCTTTCCTTCTGGTCACACATATGACGACGACAAAGGATCAGTAAAGTCAAGGCGGTGGTCTCGCACACCATCAGCAGATATTCTTCAAATTGCTGATAAACCAGTTCCAAAAC
>LPNX010324038.1:0-10936 GCA_001517045.1 Pseudotsuga menziesii | reverse complement strand
TATTAAATAAAAGAGTGAAACATATAAACAAATATTAATGTTTTTTAATAAATTATACACACATCCATCCACATCCTAGTATTAACATCTAAACGGTGACACTCAAGAACTAGAGGAAGAATGATGCCAAAGCAAGAAGGATTTTAGTGGACTCACTTAGAGACCACTTGGTTCCTCAGATCTCAGAAAAGATGACAGCGAGGAAGATGCCCAATATGAATATGACGAAGTCCAAGAATATTGCCTCATATTTCATGAGGATCACCGAGCTCCGAGGCAAGCTAAACTCTAGTGGAGACAATCTTGAAGAAAAGGATCTCGTTATGACCACCTTAAATGGTCTCCCACCATCTTGGGAGTCTTTTATCCAAACTATAAGTGGTTGAACCAAGTTGCCGAAATTTGATAAGCTACGGGAAGAAAGCACTAAGGAAGAGACGAGAATAACAACATGCCAATGACTTCATGGCGCTCAACCTGAGGAAAATCAAGAGTTCGTATCTCATGCCAAGAAAAGTAAGGTAAGAGGAAGGAAGTCCCTCAATCACAATCACCGAGATAAGAGATAAAGTCCTCCCCTAGATTAGAAGGTGCAAGAAATACGATCATTATGCCAATAGTTGTCGAAGTTCACACAAAAGGAAGCATGAAGCTTCAACTGCTGATGTAGAAGAAGATCATCATCACAAGAAACAAAAGAATGAATATCATACAAAATTCTTCTTCATATCAGCTTTATCAGTTACTGTTCCCACCACTTGTGATACCTGGCTCATAGATAGTGGTGCAACTAGACACATGACAAGACATATGACAAGAAGTACTCAACGAGTTCAAAGAATTCAAAGTACAAGTCGAAAACTTGTCTGGAAAGAGGATCAAGATCCTAAGATCAGATAATGGTGGAAAATACACCTCTACAGAATTCAATGATTTTTGCAAGGAAGCATGAATTAAGAGGCAGCTCATAGTTCCCTACAACCCCCAACAAAACAAGGTTACTGAAAGAAAGAACAAAACAATTGTGGAGGCAACCAAAGCCATGATACATGACCGGAGTCTACTTATGTTCTCATGGAAGAAGCATCCAAAACAGTTGTATATGTACAAAACAAATTCCCACATAAGGTAGTAAATAACATGACCCCCAAAGAAGCATTCATAGGAGTAAAACTAGAAGTGGATCACCTCGGAATATTTGGATGTCCAGTCTACATTCATATGCCCAAGAAGAAAATGATGAAGTTAGAAACTTCAGGCAAGAAGGGAACTTTCATGGGATACAATGAATCTTCATCCTCATCCATCCAATTACCTCTATGATGCAAGGCTATGCATTCAAGTTGCTCCTCAAAAAACAAATCATCCACACAACAATTACAACCCTCTCAGGATGCCAAAGAAAAGCAACCTCTTCACTTCAACAAATGTCGCACCAAGAGATCAACTCAACACACAGTTCGAGATATGATACAGGATTCGACACAATGGAGACTATTGCTTCCTAAGAAGGGAAGATTGATCTAGATGGAGATCGGTGGCCACCCATCTATTCCACTGGCCCAAAACAATTGTCCATTGTGGCAGTTTCCTAGTTATTTTTCTACAATTTTTCGGGCCCCAAACTTCCGGAGCCGATTTGAGGCCCTAAACATCATTTTTTTGGCATCGAATGGTCTAGAAAACGTGAGTCCATTTTAGACTCGATAGCTGCCATTTTTTGATGTAAATCTCAGATATATATTTCCAACAAGCTATCGAGCACCCAAATCGGAGATCGTATGCAAAATTTATGACCCCGGGAAGTTGTATGTTCAACTTATCACCTTGGGGCCGCAAAATTTATGATGGTTCATATTCTAAGGTTATGTTTTGGAACTTTGGGGTTCTCGCCCTCATGCTTACTATAAATAGGCCCCTTTGGCCTCCTTTTGTATTCATCTTTGCACGGATGAGCGTAGCAGTCACATCTCTTCTCAAAGATAGCCACTTCCATTCTAGCTATTGTTATTCCACTTTCTTCCTCTAATTTAATAAACCAGAGAGCAACAATTGCCCCTCTTGCATAATTTTTTTTAATTAATGTTTTCATAACTATGGATCTCATAAGTGTTGAGTCTATGTCCCCAAAATATCCGGGTATATTTTTTTGGCATTTTGAAATATGAACTTTGTGGAGGCCTCTAGGTTCTCAATCTACCTACGGGAAAACACATCATAAAATCATAAATTTGGCCGAAAACTTGTTTGCGATACTCATTGCGATTGAAAATTCATGTGTTAATCTTAGAATAGGTTTGATATAAAAATTACACATGTGGCTTTTACCATCCCCTTGATTTCATCACTTCATGTGTCATTCTCACAATGCTTGATGTTATATTTTCAACATTGTCTATTCAAATCACGTGAAGCAGCAATGGCGATTGCATGATTATGATATTTTATTTTTAAACATACATCAAGATAATTGTTATGAGATTCAAATCAATGTTTGTCATTTATTTGCACCATTCCCATGTAGAAATGTTGTTAATCCCTTTCCTTCTTGTCAGCTAGATACCCAACTATTTGTACATTTTATCATGTCACTCAATAAATGATTATCTTATGAAGTTGTCTTTCATCGTTTCTTATGGAAAAAAATGTGAATACCTACACACATTGATCTGATCTTGGGGTGATCTTGAAAACAATTCAAAACTCACTTAAACAAAAAGGATCAATATAGAAGGATTTTTTTATTGATTCACTGATTGCTTACAAAAAGGCTTGAATCCATGTGTGCATGTTAATATTTATAATGTGTCATTAGTATTTAGCATAGCCATATAATGCATATAATAAACATAATGTGGGAAAAAAATGAAGCGTGAAGAAAAATCAAGACAGCATTACACATTTGAGAGATGCGTTGATAACATATCGGTAGACCCCCAACTACGTCTTCGAGCTCGATCAGGTCAAACCACTTCATTATATTCCTATGAAATATGTTGGGACCTTCTCATCGATGTTTACATACAAATGTACCTTCTCCCTAACAAAGGATTCAAGAAGGCATCTTATGCAAGTGACCTTACTCTAGACTTCATGATGATAGCTTTCTTTTCATTTGCAAGCTCTACATAGCTCTCTCAAAACTCCTGCAAAGCTTTGAGCCTCGAGCTAATCTTACAATCTCCAAACGGGTTCCTTAAAAATTTATGGGACTCCACAACATGGATGCAAAAATCCTCCTCTCAACATGGATGCCAAAATCCTCTTCAAAGTATATGGAACTCCAATGGAGCTCTAAACTGGATCCTCTGAAAGCATATAGATTTTTCCCACCAAAATGGATCACTAAAGCCTCTCCCCAACAACAATAGATAATGAGGTTTATATAGCTTAAGTTTCCCTTCCTTGGGCACTATTCATGTGAATCCAACTTAGCCCTATTTGGTTGGGCTAGTTACAACTTCTTTTGTAAACATAGTATTTTGATTACAAATTGTTTAAAGATGACATGGTTTGTTTTAAACCATATGTCAATACATCTAATGTTACAAACAAACATAGCATAGGATTGGCATCCACATTATACCATATGAAAAATATGACCCGAAACCAAATAAGCAACCAAATATATAATAATGTTATACGAAAAACCATGTGGGGTTCGTTAAGCTTGGTGGCATGTCCCTACTTTGGAATATTCCAAAGTTTTAAATAACACATGGTTTTAACCATTCCAAATTCAAACCAATAGTTGACGCTAAACATAACCATCCACAACTCCATCGACCACCAGCTAGTGCAAAAACGTCCTCGCCCCCGCATCACCCCAGTCCTGTTAGAATATTGGACAATACTGAGAGGGGGTGAATCAATATTACTAACTTTTATAACCTAAAAACCACAATTGACTTTTAACACACAGAATCAATAAGAAATATAGAACACGGATTTTATCGTGGAACCCAATTGGGAAAACCACCAATAAGTCTTGTTACTGCAAAATTATATTTACAAATAGTTTATGCCCTCTACAATAGACAAGGATGGTACCACACCCTATTTACCAACAACTGCTGGAAGGATGATGCAACCCCCTGTTTTGTCAGCTACTACTCACATGATGCTATTACACCTTATTTAACGGCTACTACTGAAAGGAGGCTACAACCCCTTGCAGGCTTGATGCCTGCTCTAGTTCCACCCTACCACCCTCTGTTTTTGTATGATCTTCATATCTGCTTTATGATTTCTCTCTCTGATTTTACTTTAGTATCTAACCACTACAAATTCATTAAACTGTACTGCTGAGACAATTTCTCTCACTAATCATTTTGGTCTATACATACCCTCTAACATGTTTTTTGTGAGTGAATCTCTTCACCATTGCGCCTTTTCATTCTTAGATCATGCCTCTTCATGAAGACTCAATTCTTTATTCTAACAATTCTTTAACTCTATTTAAGTTTATCAGTCATAATTTTTGCAACACAATTTTACCAAAATTGCATCTCCACAATGATAATTCTTCACCATAAATTCTTCCAAATTTGCCTTTCTGCCTTCCGCATTTTGCATGGTAGAATCCGGGTTGCAGAAACTCATATTACTTTATATTTTGCTTTTCTCCTTCTGTCTTCCGCATTCCGTAGGGCGGACTCCAGGTTGTGGAAACCCATATTACTTTATATTTTCTTTTTCACCATCCGACTCCCACCTTTTGCATTCCGTAGGGATGACTCCGGGTTGCGGAAACTCATATTACTTTATATTTTATTTTACTCCTTCCGCCTTCCGCAAGGTGGACTCTAGGTTGTGGAAACCCATATTACTTTATATTTTCTTTTTCGCCTTCCGCATTCCACAGGGATAACTCCAGGTTGCGGAAACCCATATTACTTTATATTTTATTTTTCTCCTTTCGCATTCTGCCGATTGTTTGTGGATTTTCTCCTGACCGTTGATTTGAAATCAACTGCAGATTTTTGCTATAATATTTTGGATCGTTCTGCAGTCATTGATCTCTTTACAAATTCAATCCTAACAGTTGATCCATGATCATTTCCTCTTGCATTGATCCTCTGCCTCTTGCATCATGTTCAGTTCTTTTTGGCATTGCTGAACTCTTATCGATCCTCTACCTCTTGCATCATGTTCAGTTGTTTTTGTCATTTCTAAACTCCTTTGACATCAATTGATAACTTATTTTCAACATTCTTCCTCTTTGGCATTGATGGCAACATTTTCTTTTTAGTCAATTTTCTCCCCCTTTGACAACAATGAAAAAATATTTCTTCTGACAACTCTTCGTGTCGTCATATCTCCCCCTGAGATTGCGCTTCCTCTTCTACAACTGTTACAAGGAGATTACTCCCAAATTTCGTCTAATATGATCAAAAGCTTCCTTGGGTAGTGGCTTGGTAAAGATATCAACAATATGTTCTTTTGTGTCAAGATACTCTAGTTTGACAACCTTCTGGGATACTGGTTCTATTAGGAAGTGATACTTTATTGGTATGTGTTTTGTCTTGGAGTGCATGACCGAGTATTTGACATATTTATGGCACTGGTATTATCACAATTTATTATTATTGGGTGCTCATACTTCACAAGTAAGTCTTCTAGTGTCTGCTTCATCCAAATGACTTGGATGCAAAATGACACAACAATAATATATTCGGCCTCTGTTGTGGAGAGTGAAATGGAAGACTGTTTTTTACTTAACCATGAAACAAACAATTTCCTAGGAAGAATGTTGCTCCACTGGTACTTTTTCGATCATCAATACTTCTTGCCCAATCTGCATCAGTAAATCCTTTGAAGATGAATTCTTGACCTTTTGGGTACCATAACCCATACTCCATAGTACCTTTCAAATATTTAAAAATTCTTTTTACTGCTATTACATGCATTTATTTAGGGCTTGACTGGAACCTAGAAACCAAACCTACAACTTGCATCACATCTGGTCTTGTAGATGTCACATATAGCCGAATTCCTATCATGGATCTATACATGGTATGATCCACTTCCAGAGACTCATCGTCCTTACTTAATTTACAACTTGTGATCATAAGAGTACTAACAGGTTTGGAGTCTTCCATCTTAAATCTTTTAATCATGTCTTTGATGTACTTAGTGTGAGAGATAAAGAGTCCTTTTGTTTGCTTGGTAAACTTTTAACCCCAAGAAGAATGTTAGTTCACCCAACATTGACATTTTGAATTCCTTCATTTCAGAAGCAAAGTTTACACTTAGTATTTGTAAATTGCTTCCAAATATGATGGCATCTACATAAACAACAACAATGATCATATTTTCATCTTTGAATTTTAAGTAGAGATTACTTTCAGTGGCCCCTCTCTTAAACCCTTGTTGCTTTAAATAGCTATCCAGCCTTGAAAACCAGGCCCTTGGTGTCACATGCCCCAATTTCGCCAAAAAATATTATCTTATTTTGATTTTATTCCAATACATTATGTTAAATTTTATGTTAAAGTTGTAACTGATGACTCAGCAGAGTCAAGGATGTGGAATGTAATTGTGAATATTTTAATTTTAAATAAATGAAAGTGGAGACAACAGCTTGGGAGAGCTGTTAAAAAGAGTGTTACTGGTCAAGTTGGTGGAGGAGACTAGCTGGAGAGCAAATAGACAAGTGGAAGCATCCTCAAACACTTGCTCTGTTGCAGGTGGAAACCTCCCTACATTTGGGGTCATGATCCCCCAACAAAGTGGGATCAGAGCAGGTGGCTCAATTAATGACAACTAACCCAAAAAAGACCTAGGCAATCTTAATAAAAGTACCCATTGAAGAGAGCTGAGGCTGCTCATTCTAGGAGAAGAATCATTCAGGTGAATACACTTCAAGGAATTCATTGGGAAGGGAATTTTTGAGGAAGTTGTTTGAGGGGTAAACTGCAATAAGGTGATCTAGTACAACTTTCCAGCTGAAAGATCTTGTTGCAGTGTGCAGAGTTAGTATTGAGTCTTTGTATTAGTACTTTGTTGATTTCCATTAGAGGAAATTTGGGGTCTAAAATGGGCCTTATAAGAAAACATGCCAAAATAATTTTTTCTGAGTTGGAATTCAAGAACCAATAGAATTTCAATAAAATGAGTCAACCATAATGGTTGAATTGACATATTTGTCATTAAAAAAAACTACTTTTTTTGTTCGTATTTTCGACATATCTCATTGTGTTTTTACTCAAATTTCGATCAGGAGAGCTCGTTGGATGTAGAATTTGATTCTGCATCCAACAAGTACCCACACTACATACTTTTGACGGACCCCGCTACCCCAAAAACAAGAAATACCTGAAAAAATGTGATGATGATGTCATCATCACGTTTTTTCAGGTATTTCTTGTTTTTGGGGTAGCGAGGTCCATAAAAAGTATGCAGTGTGGGTACTCATTGGATGCTAAATCAAGTTCTGCATCCAACGAGCTCTCCTGATCGAAATTTGAGTAAAAACACAGGGAGATATGTCGAAAATACGAACACAAAAAGTAGTTTCTTTCTTTCTTCCTCCAAAATTAATCAATATTATTTTGTTGCAGGGTTCTTCCGGACAATCCGCAGTAGACATTTTTAGGTCGACGTTTCGATTCCGAATCTGGAACCATCATCAGGACAAGTAGTCAATAGGTAAAGCTGCAGCTCTGGAATTAAATACCGGTTGGTGTGGTTTTATAATTAAATCGGCCGACTAGTCCTAGGTTTAAGGAAGGGAAATTAATAAATAAAAGATTAAAATTTGTTATTAAAAATAGGTTAAATTACATGTTTAACAAATGAAATATCTTTATTTAATTTTTAAGGGTTTAGGATTAGGGTTTAAGAAATAGGGCTTAAGTTAGGGCTAAAAATAGGGCATAAAATTAATTGTTTCAAATTTAATCTATTTAAATTGTTAAAATGTATTTATAATTTATAATTTAAATTATTAATAAATTATTTACAAATTATTTTTAATTTATTATTAGGTTAATAAAATTATTAATCAACTTATTGAATTGAATTAGGGCTTAAATTAGGGTGCCACTAATCCTAGGTTTAAGGAAAGGAGATTTAATAAAAAGCGGAATATAATTTGTTTAACAATTAGGTTAATGTTAATAATAGAGATATCTTAATTTAATTTTAAAGGTTTAAGATTAAGGTTTAAAATAGGGCTTAAAAATAGGCCATAAAAAATTAAAGTTAAAAGTAATTTAATTTCTAAAATAATTCTTAATATAATTTTTTGATATATTCTTGTTTCTAAATTAATTTATTTTAAATTGTTATAAAATATTTATAATTTATAATTTGAATTATTAATAAAATCTTTACCAATTATTAAGTTAATAAAATTATTTGACAATTTTCTTTTGAAATGAAAAGGGGTTTAAATGGGCTTACAAATAGTGTTGAAGATTATTAAAATAAGTATGAAATAATTTACTTTCCAATATAGTTTTAAATTTAATTTCCAATATAATTTAAATTTAATTTATTTTCAAATTGTTATAAATTATTTACAATTTATAATTTAATTTATTAATAAAATATTTTGAATTATTAGTGAATTATTATTATTTTTTAAGTTATTATTAAGTTATTTTTAAAGATTTTACTTTAATTTTAAATTAATTTAAATTAACTTCACTTACAAAACTAGGCTAGGCTAAGGTTTAGAAAGATTGGACTGCCTATTGGAATTGTTTAGACCCTTGATAAGGGGGACCCAACTTTTGCTAACTTCAAAACCGCCATCTCTGTTAAGGTTGTTGGGATGTTTGATGATCTCTATAGCTTCCCTGAATCTTCGTTTAAAGTAGTGGTTCTCTTGAGCAAGCAACGACGTTTCCTCAAGAAAAATATGATGTTTTGACCTCTCTGAGTGTTCAGCTAAGGCAGAGGTGCGAATACGTTGGTTGCGGATATCAGCCCCATGTTCCCTTAATCTGACCTTAAGGGACCGACCAGTTTCCCCAATGTAGTTGAGGCCACATGAACATGTAACCTTATAAACACCTTTCTGTTGATGCTCCTCAACCTTGTCTTTAACGGTCCTCATTTTTTGCCTAATGGTTACTAGAGGTTTAAAGGCTGTAAGGATATCTTTCTTTTTCAGGACTTTGGAAACCTTATCCGTGACGCCTTGGATGTAAGGGAGATAAGCCCTCTTTTTGTCTTTGCATTGTTGGGGGTTCTTTAGAATACCTACGGGTTTTCTAAGGGTTCTCCTAATGTCATTTTCTTTATAACCGATGTTTTTGAAAACTCTAACTAGGTTGCCTTGTTCTTCTTTGAGATGTTCAGCATCACAAATCCTGGAGGCTCTTGTGGCCAGGGTATTGATGATCCCCAGTTTTTGAGCCAGATGATGATGGGAATCTGCCTCAAGATAACTATCAGTATGGGTTTTCTTCCTAAAGACCTTATGTCCCAGGGAACCGTCAGGTTTTTTGTATACTAAGACATCAAGGAAGGGGATGCTCCCATTCTTTTCCACTTCCATAGTGAATTTAATGTCAACAGATTGGCTATTCAGATGCTCAAAGAATTTGTTAAGTTCTTGTTCTCCATATGGCCAAAGGACATTAGTGTCATCAACATATCTTTTCCACATTTTCGGTTTCAAGGGATAGGAATCAATCGCCTTCTTTTCAAAGTTCTCCATGAAAAGATTAGCGACAATAGGTGATAGGGGAGATCCCATTGCTACTCCACTCGTTTGTTCATAGAATTCCCCTTGGAAACTGAAGAATGTGGAGCAGAGACAAAATTCGGTGAATTTTGCTGTCTCAGGATCGGTGACTTCATGAATGACTCTAATGGCTTCGTTTAAGGGGATCTTAGTAAAAAGACTCACAACATCAAAACTCACCATGATGTCATTAGGGTCAATCTTCTCTCCCGAAATCAATCGGACGAAGTCACTTGAATCTTTAATGAAGGACTCTGTGTGTCCGACTAGAGGACTTAAACGTTTGGCTACAAACTTAGCAAGCTCATAGGTGGGGGGACCAATTGTATTAACAATTGGTCTTAGGGGGACCCCTTCTTTGTGAATCTTAGGTAAACCGTAAATTCTAGGGGTGACTTCTCCTGCCGGCATGAGGAGCTTCTTGTTTTTATCCTCAAGACTCGATTCCTTGATGACTTTCCTGAACTCTCTCAAGAATTTTGCAATCGGATTGCTGCCTAGCTTTCTATAGCTACCGCTAGAGCTAATATGATCAAGCATTTTTGAGACATAGTCTTTGCTGTTGAGGAGAACAGTGGCTCCCCCTTTGTCTGCCTTGAGGACCACAATGTCTTCATTATTCCTAAGATTGCTAAGGGCTACTCTCTCTCCCCTACTGAGGTTATCCTTAGGTGGCTTAGCTTTTCTCAGAAAGACAGCACAGTCTTGTCTCACCTCTTCTTTAGCGTCATCGGGTAGAGTTTGGATGGCGTTTTCTATGTTACAAATGATGCTGTCTATCGGGATTCTTTTGGGAGCAATGGCAAAACCAAGACCTTTTTTGAGAACATTGTGTTCCTCAGCACTGAGGACGTAGTCAGAGAGATTAACAACTTGTAAACTGTTAGCGTTATTTGAAATAAAAGGAGTACCTTTAATTTCCGAATCCGGTGGATGCTCAACATCCTCGCACGAATGCTCTGTGGTGTTACCACAACGTGGTTGCTCCTCATCCTCATGCGAGTGTTCTTCATCCTTCTGGGAAGGTTCTGCGGTATAACCCCAACTTCAAAATCTTCAATTGTTTCGCACTTTATTTCTATTTAATTATCTAACAACATTTGTGAACAAATATGTACAGCTGGTGTCCCATGGCACACGACAGTCGCATAGTCCGTCGATCAATGTTGAGAACATTGATGCGGCTGTCAATATTGCCTATGGGTTTGGTTCTTCACCAATAGGGGTAAGATTTCTATA